>CM032799.1:18019114-18094114 GCA_019155185.1 Beaufortia kweichowensis
CTTTGACTGTTACTGTATATACTGTAATTAGTGACCTAATGGTATTAGAATGGGCATGAAATTCACTCCCTGTATAACCAGTTGTCATTAAAGATGACCTTTCAAGCCAATCAGCTGTCAGTATCACTAATGACAAAATAACTAAAACAAGAAGAAATGTGACAGACTGAAAGTCATAGATTTTGGGGGTTTTCAATCATTGTTTATATTGTGTAAAGGGTGTAAACGCACTGCATGCTTAACTTAATGAGGAAATACTGCAACGTAAACTTTATATAGTAAGTGTGCACTAGTGTCAGTCTGCAGACAACAGTGTTTAGTGTTCATCTGCTTAGATTTCATTACTGAGCCCCTGCAGAAATTTCTGGACATACCTGAAAACTGTCCATACTGCTGGAGGAGTGATCGCTTCTGCTCTGATCATCATCTACAAGAGACAGAGAGACTTTACATGACATCAGAGACACACTGTGTACGGTCACTGAGATGACTAAAGGTTTATCAGACCGTCGTGTAAATCTCCGTTCCTCTTGTCCTGCATGGCGAGCTCAAAGCTGCTGTTGAGGATTCTGTTGAGAGTACAGATCCAGTCGTCCATCTCGGTTTCAGAGTCGGCCGCCAGAACGTACGCACTCTTATCCTGCATCTTCAGCTCAAAGGCAAACCTCCGCACGCGGTTATTCTACACAAAACACACACATGTCAATTACCACCACTTGTGCTCTTTATAGACAGGGTGCAAACTCTGTCAGGCAAATGGTTCGGTGATTTAAACAAACAACACAGTTTGTGCTACAGAGATAAAGGAAACATTTGCTTTGACTGACCTTCATAACTCACCAAAATATCATCAAAAGATTTGGCCATTTCAACCCTTGAAGCTAGATTGCAATGCACATATTCCTTTTTTATTAGAAACATTTTCACAAGTTTTTTATTCTTTCTATTTGATTAAATCACGTCTCCATCCCTAATAAGCAGTCAGTTGGCATTTGGCACATGTGCCGAGTGTTAAAGCCTCTATACAGACACACAGATACACACAACACCAGTGTCAGAAGAGACAATACACAGTTTTCATCCAGACATTTACTGCAGACTAAAGCTGGAAAACAGAAGCTATAGAGACAACAAGATCATTTTCATCTGATGAACAATAAACTTGCTGAACCTTCACAGCGGTCATGTGTTTTTAAAGGGACGGGTTTAAAAGACAGAGAATATGAACTTTTGATCTGTTGGTGGTGGATGAATTTTTAACCACACAGAATGTGCTGAGATCACAATGAGTCAATCTCAATAAAACATGTCTGGGTCAGATCCAGCCTTGTCCTGTTTTTTGCAAAATCACAGTCATATTTTTGGTTGGCAAAGGAAAGTCATTTCAGAAGATAAAACTGTAAAATGCCATAGTTTAACGGCTAGACGCTTTTGAGTGCAGTGAGTAGAGCACACTACAGAGGAGACATTACTTCACAGGGTCTAAAACAAACTGCTGTCTACCTGAACAAGTCAAGACAAAAACAACAAAAACTCAAATCCATCAGGCCACAAAAAACTATTGTTCAGGCCTTTACACCGCTGACATGCAAAGTGTGAAGATTTCTTTGTCTTCAGTCAAGGCCGGCGATGTGTTCAGGGTGTGTCACTGGTCAGAGGGATAATTAAACGGATCCAGCTCATTAGAGATAATGACAAAGCGACACATGAAGGGTGTGACGGTGAATAGTTCAGCAGATCTGTGTGGTTATATCCACTACAGAAATAACTGTGTGGGGGTGTGAAATGTGCTTATTTTGGGAGTGTTTGTGAAAAGAATGCTTATCACTAAACACAACACATCCCTCACGCTTTTCATCATGATACTTAACATTTTTAGCATTATACTAATACATCTACTTACTGTTACTCAAAGTATTTGTCATCAAAATCATCCACACACTCTCTATCTCTGTTTTTCTTAAGGCTTCTATATGTAAATGCCTTTCATTATGACTGGCTAACATCAGTAAGTGTAAACAAGGGCGGTATGCTCATTGCCAGAAACACGCTTTATGCACGAAAACAAACAACAGAAGGATAATGTTGCACTGAAATGTGTCTGTGCTCATAAAACAAACAACAGCTTTTGAGAACACCATGTGTACTAGGCCAAAGTATGCAGATTATTTTAGTCTCAAAAGTGTTTATGGTGTTTCACAGGTTACCTGCACGACTCCCATACAAGAATCCAGAAAGATGGTTCCTTTAGGCTCTTTGTTGATCTTCTCATCTTTGTAGAAGTTGAGATTATATGAGCCATCACCCAGCTGAGTCAGGTGGAAATACCTCCTTTTAAAAGACTGGAAGAAATAAGAGCGTCAATGAAACGTGACACACACACACGTGTGTAGACACAACATGTGGTCGGAAGTGAAGAGTCTCACCCTGACGCTGATAGCGCTGTTCACGTTGCCCTTGTGTAGCCAACCCTGTTTGATGATACCGCCCTTCTGAGAACCCAGAGAAGATGTGTCCTACAGTAAACACCAGTAGAGATGAATTAGTGCTGTGATGCTGATCCAAGCCTTCTGCTTCTCATCTTTTTTAACAAAGCCAGAGTCAAAGACAAAAGTAAGAACAGAATCGAGACACGGTCTCATACTGTAAACATCAGCATCATCCTGCGTTTGTCCAGATCAGCTTTATATTCTTCACTGATACTGGGTTTCCAGACTCTGTTACTCTATCATCTTAATTCTTATTCGGCATCTTCTTCTCAACACCTGTATTATATTTCCACAATATTTTCACAGAAAGATGAGGGAAACACAAACAGACCATCAAGACTTATGAATGCAAACCGATCAGACTGACCCTCGTTAAAGGAATAGTTTACCCGAATATGAAAAATGTCTCATAATTTACTCATCCTCATGTCATCTCAGCTGGAAATGCCTTCATGTTATATTATACAAAACCTAAAATGTTGAAGCTCTAAAAAGTACATGAAAGTAAGGAAATGACTTCAGTTGGTCAAGAAATGTTTAAACAATGCCTTTGTGAGAGAAAAAATCATTCATATTTTGAGCTGATCAATACATTGTGTATCCATGGTAAGAAAACCAATCAGCATTCATATATGGTGGCACGCTAATACAGTAACTTTAAATCTCACTGGTTCCTGATAAAACATGTACATGACAACAAGAATATGAATCACTTAAAACAAACCTTATCAAAGGAATATTTCTGTTCATCTGAAGAAATGAAGTCAAGTTTTCTGACTAATTTTACTTCGATTAACACTGCTATCAACCATATCACTAAACAAACAATCCCACAATTTTCCTGTATGTTAGATTTTAGAAATGCTGTACTTTTCATACCCATTAGCCTTATTAAACTTGATTAAACATAACCAGCAAGACTTCTCTGGTCAACCATTAATACTGTACCACACTAACCACTGATGAATGAGTTTTACTGGTGAACATCATGCTTGTGCTTGACAAACACGTCAGTAGAGGCTGTTTAAAGCAGATCTTTGACCGTCAGACCTCACACAGCCGTGTCCTGAGATGAGACGAGACCCCCTCGAGAAACAAGCATTACATCAGGAGGTGTTTCAGAAGTATCTGGACCGTCACTCTTGACACTCCGCAGACACACACACAATAAAGCTTTAGAGATAAAGTTGTGTAATATGGTTTTTATCCTTGACATGAATGTGCGGGTGGGCAGAAGGAGATTTTTGGATGTTTTATAGACCTCACACAAACACCATTAGACTCTTTAATCGGAGATTTCCAGCCGACAGATATCAGACTGACTACAGCTGTGCATCCAAAAAGCTTTTTAACCCATATTCTAGACTGTATCAGGACACAAAATAAAATCAACATTAACGTTTGAAACAGCCCAAGGTGTAAAATCCAGACAGCTGATATGACTGTGTTGATGACTGTTACAAGCAAATCTCCTGATGCCAAAACACACAGCAGCTGTGTCTTTCTATAAACACAAGACATCAGATGAGTCGAACAGTATGAACAGTGGTTATGAACTCTTGAGCGGTGTTTTACAGCATTCCTGAAACCCCTCAGCTCATACTTCAGTACGCAGATAAAAGAGGAAATGTGACTCAATCCTGAGTGGGAATATCATCATGTGTGGGCTTGATTTAAAGGAAAGGAGAATTCTGGGAAGGGCGAGGCAGTAGAGACAATGTCAGGTCATCAGATGTGACCCTGTACAGCAGATCATACTGGGAGAAAGATCACATAACATCTAATCCTTAACAGTAAGACTCAGATCAGAACATCTCCAAACACAAAACTTGCAAAATACAATTTGTTGGAAGTGTTTCTTGGTTTATTTTGTGATGAACTGGCTTCCCACTTATTATTATTATCGGCTTTAAACACGAGTGTCAGCCAAGACAGAACGTTCCAACCAGACAAACACACAATTTGGTTCAATCATTTGTAATATAATCTCATATGTTATTATTTAGGCATATTTCTATCTAATATATTTGTAATATGCAGAACTACTGTATGTACTTTTGTGTCACAATCAAAGGCCATAATAATCTGTATCCAATCATATGTGACACCCTCTCAATTATTTTAATCTAATCATGATGTTTTGAGCTACAATCTTTAGTGTTTTAAAGATTGTAATCTGTAGTGTTTTAGTGGAAGTTCATGTATTAACATTAGCACTGGCCATGTGTGATGAAAAACACAACTTAACAGCAGGTGTAAACAACAAAAACTAGGATGTAGTTCATCATTCAGCCAAGCTTTCCATCACGATTACTGCGAGAGAAAGGAAAAGATGTGTTTATAGTTCATACAGTGTGTTTGTGGGTGAAGTACCTCATCTTTATCCACATCTTCATCCACCTCAAAAACATGCAGCGCTAAATGATCAGGTCTCGACACTTTGCTGTGTACAAAACAAACACACGATCAGATTCAGCACAGTATATAAAAACACATTCATCATGCTGGTTTGTTCTGGGTGGTGGCCATATTACAAAATTAAATCCTATACTAAAAATGTATATTATATAATGATATACCATATAAACATTAACAAATTATTAGGTAATATACATTGAAATTGGATACATTGGATTAAACATTAAGGTGAAAAAATATTCAGTAGACCTAATACATGTATTACAAATGTGTTGTTCATTGTTAGTTTATGGTTCCTGTTTATTATTAACTTTTAACAATTAATTAACAATTAATGTTACCTTAATGTAAAGTGTTATCATCATATATATGAACTTCTGAACTGTTCAACATTACATAATGTTTTTAAATCACTTATTATTGAAAAGGGTTTTTTAAGGTAATGAGATCTTGGCCGTGCTCTCTTCCACATGAACCATGTCTCATTAAGTTAAAGGCTCTGTGTGTGTGTGTTGTGGAGATGATGACCTCACTCAATGTTCCTCTACTCTATTGTTATCCAAAGCCTTCAAAAACACACATTTCCTGCTCATTTCAACACAAACATCTTTCCAAGAGCACAGAATCACACACACACACACACACACACAGACACACACACACACATGTTCAGTGTCTTACGAGGGAAGTTGACGGAAGTCACCAGAATAATCCTCATATTTGTAATTCACCACATGCCAGTCAGAGATGTAGGTCTTTATGCACTGTAAAAAGAAACACGCAACATCATTAACATCATGATTGATTTGTCTCATAAAACAGTTCAGTTTTAATGGCACGTCATTCAAAAGAAACACAGGTTTGATTCTGGCCCGCACCCCACATCTCTCTCTCTCTCTCTCTCTCTCTCTCTCTCTCTCTCTCTCTGTCTCTCTCTGTCTCTCTCTCTCTCTCTCTCTCTCTCTCTCTCTCTCTCTCTCTCTCTCTCTCTGTCTCTCTCAATTTTTCAATTCAATTTTCAATTTAAGTGTGCTTTATTGGCATGACAAAAATTGTACAATTGTATTGCCAAAGCAATTGCAGCTGGGCTGCATACAAATAGTGCAAATTATGTACAAAGAAAAAGTTAAAATAAAAGTAACGTGTATCTATAGAATTAAATAGAATAAAAAATTTAAAGAATAAAAGCAAAATATACATTCAAGTAAAATAATACAGTGACAGTAATATAAGAGCAGTGTGATATAAAATGAGCATCAGTTTATCTCCACATGTGTGAAACATCAGATCAGGACAGATGAAGTATTTTCTCTTTTGTTATGACAGACAGACACATATTGTGCTGCTAACACACAGCAGTCCTTGTGTTCTCCTAACAGATACGGCAGCTTCTCATCGTTTGATAGAGTTTCAAACGTGTGCTGGATGCACTTTATTTTTTCATAAAACACTGTCTGAATGTCTGTATATTTTGTGCATTCTGTTAGGAAGTGCAGTTCTGTCTCGATCTGGTTCAGATCACAGTGTTGACACAACATGTTTTTCTGTGTCTGCCCGTCTCTATAGTCAGCTTGTGTCCACTGAGTCTGTATCTCATCAACGTGGCTCTCAGTTTTTTATCTGACACTGTGTACAGATAGTCTGCCATACAATATTCTCTATTGAGGGCCAAATAACATTTCATTTTACTTTGTTGTTGTGTTTGATGTTTCCAATGACTAATGTAATTTTCTTTCATTTGTGCTGTAATTAGATTTAATTTAATTTTGTCAGTATTGTTATGATTCAGATCTTCAGTGTGATGATTGTCAGTAGATGTTAGTGAAACATCAGGACTGAAGTTCTGGATCAGATGAGAGAGGGGATTGGTTTCTTTGCTCATCTCTTGGTATTTCAGGGCTTTATAATGATATGAGCGGGGGTCACTGAGTTTCAGATGTTTCCAGAATTTGATTGCTCTTTTTTGTATTTTTTTGTATCTCTCTCTCTCTCTCTCTCTCTCTCTCTCTCTCTCTCTCTCTCTCTCTCTCTCTCTCTCCCTCTCTGTCTGTCTCTCTCTCTCTCTCTCTCTCTCTCTCTGTCTCTCTCTGTCTCTCTCTCTCTCTCTCTCTCTCTCTCTCTCTCTCTCTCTCTCTCTCTCTCTCTCTCTCTCTCTCTCTCTCTCTCTCTCTCTCTCTCTCTTTCTCTCTCTCTCTCTCTCTCTCTCTCTCTCTCTCTCTCTCTCTCTCTCTCTCTCTCTCCCTCTTCCTGCTCTTCTCTTCCTCTGACAGCAGAGGAAATCCAGTATCACTATTTTTGGGATATTATTTTATGCCATGAGATCTCATTATTCAGTGAATCCTTTGCTCTATGTCCAATCTGATGTTTTCTTAGGATGGAGAAAAGCAGATGAAAGACAAGAGGAAGACAACCCGCTAGAGTTCCTCGAAGATAAATAACAAAAGCTTTTAATAGATCAAAACAAACGGAACTGAATCTATATCACATCAGCACAATATTAACATCACACGTCTGATCCAACCAACACATACTCTGTTCCTAATCATCATGAGCTGTCTACACAGGCATCATAGGCATGTTTCTAACATAAAGCTGTCTAAATAATAAGCAACATAATTCAGCTGTCTTATGAGACATCTCCTTCTGTCCAGAACTGTCCTGTGACACAAACACAATAAGGAACTATGTGATATTATAATATGTGCTTTTATTCCAGTGTTAAACATATTCGTGTAAATGAGCTTTTCAGAAGACTGTACTCATTGTGGTTCAGTGGTGACATGTGGTATTGTCTATGAAAGACAGATGAAATCAGCCTTTTATTTGCAAAATGAAAATCATTGTTCATTCACTCACCATCATGTCGTTCAAAACCTTCAATGTATGATGCCTAAATATTGTTTATATCCTAGTGAAGTTAGTGGAAAATAAACAGCAAGCCACTGTTTGCTCACACTCTTGTTGTTTTACAGTTAGAGTCAGATACAGTGACCAGATATTCATGAATTATTCTTTAAAAATGAAACTGTAATGTGTGTGTGTGTGTGTGTGTGTGTGTGTGTGTGTTACCTCTTGCACAAACAGACTCTGGGCTTCTTTCACAGCGTGTGCAGGTACAGACGGGTAAAGTGTCCGGATCTGTCGTGGCAGTGTAGAAATCTACAGAGGATCAAATCCAGATAAAGATAAAATTATTAAGTCAATCAAATCAATTTGAACATGTTCTGTTTAGTTGCTAAGACATTGATAGTTGGTTGCTATGATGTTCTATAATTGGTCACAGCAGTGACCTGTGACCTGTCATTACACAATCAATTTTATTCAACAACATCCAACAACATGAACATGTAAATGAGACAAACAATTACACAACAGTGTGACACACTGAACTGACAGTAAAAATGATGTTCTTTCTGAATACAGTCCAGTGAAATCTACAACCCCAAATCAGAAAAAGTTGGGACAGTATGGAAAACACAAATAAAAAAAAGAAAGTAGTGATTTCTAAATTTACTTTGACTTGTATTTCATTGCAGACAATATGAACACAAAATATTTCATGTTTTGTTTGGTCAACTTCATGTCATTTGTAAATATACATCCTTTCCTGTCATTCAGACCTGCAACACATTCCAAAAAAAGTTGGGACAGGAGCAATTTAGGGCTAGTAATGAGGTAAATTGGTTAAATAATGATGTGACTTGAAACAGGTGATGTCAACAGGTGATTGTTATTATGATTTGGTACAAAAGCAGCATCCAAGAAATGTCTAGTCCTTTAGGAGCAAAGATGGGCCGAGGATCGCCAGTTTGCCAACAAATACGTGAGAAAATTATTGAAATGTTTAAAAACAATGTTCCTCAAAGAAAGATAGGAAGAGATTTGGATATTTCACCTTCAACAGTGCATAACATAATTAAAAGATTCAAGGAATCTGGAGGAATTTCAGTGCGTAAAGGACAAGGGCGCAAGCCTAAGCTGAACAACCGTGATCTCCGATCCCTCAGGCATCCCCACTGCATCAAGAATCGTCATTCATCTATAAGCGATATCACCACATGGGTTCAGGACTACTTTGGCAAACCTTTGTCAAGTACCACAATACGTAGTTACATCCACAAATGCCAGTTAAAACTGTACTGTGCCAAAAGGAAGCCCTATGTTAACAGTGTCCAGAAGCACCGTCGACTTCTCTGGGCTCGGAGGCATCTGGGATGGACCATCACACAGTGGAAACGTGTACTGTGGTCAGATGAATCAGTATTTCAGGTATTTTTTGGGAGGAATGGACGCCGTGTGCTCCGGACCAAAGAAGAAAAGGATCATCCAGACTGTTACCAGCAACAAGTCCAAAAGCCAGGGTCTGTCATGGTATGGGGTTGTGTCAGTGCCCTTGGCAAAGGTAACTTGCACTTCTGTGATGGCACCATTAATGCTGAAAAGTACATAGAGATTTTGGAGCACAATATGTTGCCTTCAAGAAGACATCTTTTCCAGGGACGTCCATGCATATTTCAACAAGACAATGCAAAACCACATTCTGCACACATTACAAAGTCCTGGCTGCAGAGGAAGAGGGTACGGGTACTTGACTGGCCTGCCTGCAGTCCCGACCTGTCTCCAATAGAGAATGTGTGGCGCATTTTGAAGCGCAAAATGCGACAACGAAGACCCCGTACTGTTGCCCACCTTAAGACTTGTTTGCAGGAAGAATGGGGCAAAATTACACCTGAAACACTTCATCACTTGGTGTCTACAGTCCCTAAACGTCTTTTAAGTGTTGTGAAAAGGAATGGCAACATTACAAAGTGGTAAATGCTTTACTGTCCCAACTTTTTTTGGAATGTGTTGCAGGTCTGAATGACAGGAAAGGATGTATATTTACAAATGACATGAAGTTGACCAAATAAAACATGAAATATTTTGTGTTCATATTGTCTGCAATGAAATACAAGTCAAAGTAAATTTAGAAATCACTACTTTCTTTTTTTATTTGTGTTTTCCATACTGTCCCAACTTTTTCTGATTTGGGGTTGTACATTTCTAGCAGATGTGACAGTGGTTTTGTTTTGTGTTTAAGAGTAAAGTGCATCTGAGGAGTCTCAGCGGGTCTCAGAAACAGTGGGAAACACACACGGCATTCCAAAGACACACACACAATAGATGCCTGCTGTTGCCAAACTTCCCTTCCTGAAACCCTCACATCCTCCTGAAGAGATGCTTATCACAGGACGACACAGCTTACGCCGGCTGTGTGTCTCTGTCACGCCACTCATTTACATCATTATAAAACTCTTCTGAAAGAAAAATGTTTCATGTACTACATGCCACTAAACTCTCTCCTTAATCCACAAGAACATTTATAGAAACTTTATAGTAAATACTGTAAAGAAATAATTTAATTCATTTAATTTCAGCAACTGTATTATTAATGAATTGTTTTACTTTGTCTATGTATACAGTCTTTCACTATTATATCAACATTAACTGCCCTGAGTACTAGATCTCAGCTGATGGAGAAACATTTATATTATTTTAGATTTTTATGAAAGCCTTTACAAAACAAAATTACACTTCAAGTATACTTGAGCAAAGTTCAAGTATGTTAAGTTTAAGTATACTAAATTGGCTCACTTTCTAGTTTGTAATAGTCTACTTTTAAGTATTCTTTAAGTGTAACAGTACTAAACTGTCCTGTATCTCAGTGGTTAGAGGATAGTGCTAGCAACGGCAAGGTCATGGGTTTGATCACAGGGATTGCACATACTCCGAAAAAATATATAGTGTAATGTAATGTTATTCACTTAGGATAAACATGTCTGCCAAATGCCTAAATGTAAATGTTAAACTTTGACTACACAACTGGTTTTCTGAGAGAACATAAAAAGCTGACTGAAAATGTCTTATTCTTAGTTTATCAGCATACTTTAAATGATTAGTGCCACTTTACTATAATAAAAGATCATGAAATTGAAGCCATAATATTTTATTTTATTTATTAAAACCATGAGAGTAAAGTCAGACCAATGAAAGATTAAAGTGGTATTGTAATATTTTGAGAAATTATTTCATTTTCAACTTAGCCCTGATTCACTTCTCTAGGTTGGAAGTTGAAGTATGAAAACATTTCTTCCACAAAAGGACTGTATCTTTAAAGCAGAGACGCTATTAAGAAAATAAATAATAAATTACTTATAAATGATAATAATAAACATAAATAATATGTAATCTAAAGAATAATAAGCTATGATGTTATGTGTTTAATCACTTCATCAGAACTTTGTCATTGATTTATGAGCTGAAGCATTCAGTAGAGAGCAGATGTCACAAAGCCTCATTCTCTCTCTCTCTCTCTCTCTCTCTCCTCTCTCTCTCTCTCTCTCTCTCTCTGTCTCTCTCTCTCTCTCTCTCTCTCTCCTCTCTCTCTCTCTCTCTCTCTCTCTCTCTCTCTCTCTCTCTCTCTCTCTCTCTCTCTCACTCTCTCTCTCTCTCTCTCTCTCTCTCTCTCTCTCTCTCTCTCTCTCTCTCTCTCTCTCTCTCTCACCTGCTTCACTGATCACACTGACACAAAGAAGAAAGTTCAAGGATGTGTAGCAAACAGCTGTCTGACCTCCACAACTGCACTACATCTATTTATTTCACATGTCATTCAGACATACAACACTTCTGGAGCGTTCGCTCTTTCACATCCAGAGCTGTTTATCTCAACTCTACATGCATGTGCAAAACTAGGAATAGCCTACTGTAGTATGTAAATACTGAACTGTTTCAATGTTCCCACTGTATTTTTTGTCATTTGTAGAGTGCATCTGTGTGTGGATTTTGGATTAACATTACCCACAATTCAGTTCACACAACAGATTCACCCTCGTAATGTGAGGGGTGCATATAAATCAGATATTTGTCCTCTTCTTCTACCAAAGGAATACATTTAAAAGCTGAAATGACATGAGGGTAACCCAATAACAACAGAATTGTACACATGAATTATTTCTGAAATAAAGTGAACCGTGAACACGAGAGGCAGGGTCATTTCCCAGCAGAGATAACCCAGGATCTAAGGTCACCACACTTCTTAAGCAAGGCACTTCATTTGCTTCAGGATGATAAGACATGTAAAAATAATAGTGGAAGGTATCATCGCACAGAGTTTCCTGCTGTCACTAACACATCCTCGCTAAAAAACAACCAATCAGAAGAGCATTAAACCAGTATAAACCAGTCAACACTTCAGAATATTAACATTAGGTATGGTAAATTAAGCAGATTATAATAAAAGTGACATCATCATAATAACAGAAAAAGGCAGTGAGAGTAAAGTGATGTTATACACATCTGACAATAAACAATCAGTGTGTGGTTTGTAGACACATCATCTATATAATCAGCATATAATTTATGCTGGTCTAAACTGATACTAAATGCTGACTGTTAAATGATTACAGGTCGAGGTTGGCAGGTATTCTCACCTGAAAATCCTCCAGAGGAAACTGCAGCATATCTCTGAGTCCATCGCTGAGGATCTGAGTCTTCCGCTGTATCAGCACATTCTCATAATCCAGAGGCTCCACCACACGCGGCTTCACCTGAAAACAAACACACAGGCATTCAGCAACTCTTACACAATGTTTTCCTTTCAAATCTGGACTGGAACTGATACTAACAGAAACAATAATGTTCAAAAATAACAAAAATTGAACACTGTAATAAAATATGTGATATGATGCAATTGTTTTATCAAATTTAATTTCAGTATAGTGCAATAGCTAGAATATAATTGTAACATATTTCTCAAAACCTGAGAAATATGAGACATTTGAAGAGAGATCCAGGCAATGATTTTCCACTCATAATATAGAAGGAATCTGGGAGTGTGTGTGCGCATGTATGTGTGTGTGTGTGTGTGTGAGATAACACAGTCCACCCTCACATCTGGGAGTGATATTGATGAAATGACCTCAGATGCAGATATCCATGGAGACAGAATTATTTTCATGATGAGATCATAGCTGGATGGACCAATGAAAGGATGGCTTCTCACAAACACAATAAACAGCACTTTCAGGACGTGTTAAAGCTTTTACACGGCACATGAAACTGGTCAACCTGTTAAAACTCTCATTATCACACAGGTGTCTATGAATGCGCCCGTTTCTTTATTCATCTGTATTTTCTTTGTGGTTTAATATTTAACATCCTGTATTTAAGTGCTGAATAATTCTCATGTGACTGACAGGTGACACTTTATTGTTGCTAAGTTAACTAACCCCTATAAAGAGAGCTTTGAAAACTTTACACTAGCTGTTCTCACAATAGTGTAGATGTGTAATTAGTTTATTGTAGTTTACAATAATTTGAATCATTTAATTTTTAGAACAGCGGCCTGGATGAGCAGGCAAGTGGTAAAAGATCTTCAGCAAGGGTTGATCATGTTTTACTGTTTACTTCTACGTGATGAACAGTTGTGGTAGTGTGACGGGTGAAATCTAAAGTCCTGAAGCAGATCCAGCTGAAAAGCTGTAGTTTATTTGTTTATGAGAGAAGTTTGTACATCTGAAGTATGAGTATATCTTTCTAGACACACAAACAGAATACAGAGTATGATAAAGGCCTGAAGTGAAATCTGTCACTGGCCATGATAAAAGCACAAAAACAATAATAATAAGAAGTGTTAAGGTGCATACAGACATTCACATATTAAATCAAATAAATCATGTTTTCATAAAGGCAAAGTTTAGTAAAGAAAAATGGCAGAATTAAATCATTTAATAATACGACACACTTACCCAAACATTTAGTTTTAGGATAGTCTATAGACACTACATTTATTTTAAAAAAGTATAAAGTCAATGTGTGTGTACTGCACTGTCCGGTTTGATCACTTGCAAAAAATGTTTTGCATAGATCTGCATCAGTGATCTGAAGATACACACAGTTACAGTATGACACGAGCCTGTCAAGTCAGCCTGTCGTATGAGTTTGTGTGAGTACACAACACACAACACATCACAGAGAACAAAACAACAGGCTCAGAAACAGCAGAATATATTTGTCTCTGAAAACTGATCTGAGCTCTATTGTGACAGTAGGGTGTGTAAAACACACACAACAGAGAGAGTGGCTCTGGCAGTATAATGCTACATATTAAAGTACCATGTAAATACCATGGTAAATGTCTTAGTAATTATACACATTAAACTTCCATGGCACAATTATCAGATGACACCAGGACATCACCACAGATTTTTTTAAACTCATGTTTTAATGTTTAATCAATAACTTTAAAACGATTCTGTCAGATCCACACCTTCATAAACATCTTACACTTTAACTTCAGTTGCTGTAAAGTTTATTACAAAGCTATTACAGAAACGACTAAAAAGGCAATACAAACTAAGACTTGTTTGATATTTAAAAAGACACAAAGTTGACTGCCATCAGATTTTCCCATGACTTTGAAGATATTAGTCAAGTTTAATGTCAGACTGACCTTCTCCTGCGCCTGACCCCCGCTGCCCTCCTCTTCCTCCAGCACAGGAACATATTTAAACTGCTGTGGAGACTCAATCACCAGCTCTTTCCTCACTGTTTTACTCGCTCTGCCCTGCATGACTACTCTCTCTCTGACAGATAAACCCCAGAAATAAATCTGTGAAATCACAGAGCTTCTCTTTAGATCCCACACAGCAGCCAGATCTCAGCATGTCCGGCGGTCCGATCCTCTCTCCACAACACACACTAACACACTGGACACGAGCCTCACCTCACGCTCTGACTGAAGACAGACCGCCCCTCCCACACACACACACACACACACACACACACACACACACACACACACACATTCCTGCCGCAGTCAAATGGCCTCATGGAATCCACCTGCACACTAATGACTGTGTCCTAAAACACACACACACACACACACATTTCATGACAAAGACACTCTAGGTGCTCTATTATTGCCCGTGACACAAGTTTTAAAGTCTCTAACTTTATCTAAATGACAAACACACATCAATAAAGATTGAATGTGGACAGTACAGCTCTGATAGAAATGATAAAGTGTTTGTGTTCATAGACGATATTGTTTTGGGAATCTTGACAAATCTGAGATCTCTGCTGGAGTTTATACAGTAAGATGACACACTGTATAAACTAAAGGATCCTGGAGGAACCATTTGGGGTTCTGATGGTTCCACACCGGCGGAAACGTCAGGAGGAGCATTTGTTTTTTTTACAAAGAGCAGTTCTCTGAGGAACCATTAACAGTCTTGGCAGTTCTTGCAGAAACTTATGGGATCCATTAGGCACTTTAAACTCAGTTGTGAAGTACCTCAGAGGTCCTTCTGATGGTTCCGCCGGTGTGGCAGTGTGAGGAAACCCCAAATGGTTCCTCCAGGATCCGTTAGTTTTTACAGTGTATAAACAAACAAATATGTGGGAGACTTCACAATTTACCGCTGCTGCATGTGGGACCGCTGATGTCTAAACTAGTAGTGGGATGTTTAATGTGCCAAATGTAAATGTGCACTCACACAAATGAGATATAAGAGACAGAAAAAGAAAATGAATAAGTTAAATTTCAGTTAGTTTCACACACAAAGATGACTTTGAATACAGCATAGCAGTGTTTTATTTATACATTTTGATTTTGTTTTGCTCTTGTCACTATATGCTTGTGCTGTGTGCATGAAAAGAATACGAGCATATCTAAAACATCTCTGTTTGTTTTTTACATCAAAAAGAAAAGTCATTCATCATATCGTTCTGGCATGACATGCGGTGAGTAAATAATGAAAGAACATCATGGCAAAGTATTCCTGTAACCCTGTGTGTGTGTGTTACAGGAGGTTTAAAAATGTCTCCTGTCTTTGTGAACACACCCTGTTTATTCATCTGCTGAGAGGGAATTCCACACACACACACAAAACAAACCCAAACACACTGTTAACAGTCCACAAAAGGACAGTGTGTGTGTGTTATCTTTTACAATACAGAGACATGGGGGTGGGGGGGTTAGAGACCAGCACAGCTGCATGTGCGCACACACACATAGACACACACACACACACACACACACACACACACACACACACACATAGACACACACACACACACACATAGACACACACACACACACAGACACGCACAAACACACAGACAGACAGTGAGTGATACCGTCATAATCCAACACTTCCTCACTTATGCCCTGAGGACGGCTCTTTCTGTCTGTGTCTACAGCCTGATCTCACTGGAATTCATACCTGAATGTCATACCTGACATCATAAAAAACCCTCTTTTCTTTCCTCTACAGGTATTTATCTAGCACTGCAAAACATTGTAAGTTTAGTAAAGCACTTCTTCATACTATTGTTGCCGTGTCGTTGATGTGTCGCTTCATTGTCTCCTAATTTTATCCAAAGTCGCTTTGGATAAAAGCGTCAGCTAAATACATAAAAATGTAAATGTAATTCATATGCATTTTACAAGGTGGCTAATTCATATGAATTCCTACTATGTGAAACATACGATTATCAGGACAAAAGCAACAATAAAGGCCCACCCATAAGCCCGCCCCTAACCCTAATGTCACTGGAGAGAAGGAATCGTACCAAATCATACAAATTAGCAGCCTTGTAAAATATGTACAAAATAATACATGTGAGATTGTGTTTGTGTGTACGACGTCTTGTGTAGCCAGCAGGAGCTTTGGCTGCTTTCAGTGGCAAAGTCCCGCCCAAGAGCACATATGACTGACAGGTAAAGCAACCAATCACGTTTAGCTTTGTGCCGCGTCATGTTTAGGGTCATGGAAATATCCCCACAATAAAAGAGCGTGTTTACAATTAAATCATTCATTCATGCACGTCTCAAAATGCACAATAACGTTAATTTTGTTTGTAAAAATTATTACTGTTCAATAAACTCTTGACAAGCTGAATCTAGGCTCACATGCTCTGTTGTGTGTATACGTGTATATGTATGTGTGTGTGTGTGTGTGTGTGTGTGTGTGTGTGTGTGTGTGTGTGTGTGTGTGTGTGTGTGTGTGTGTGTGTGTGTGTGTGTATGTAAGTGAAAATAAAAAACTGCATATCTGAATCTGTGCATATATATCATACACATATTATTTACAGTGTCCTTAAGTGTGTCACATTTAAAATACATGATTGTTGAAAAATGATTAACAAACTATTTTAAAGACACCACAGACACACTTTAAGAAAAATACTGTATAAAACATCAGCTACACTGTTAAAAACAGAGATTTGATGAATTAAGATGAAGTACACCCATGATCTGTAATGTGGTTATTCGGTTTGAGAAGAACTGCCATCATTCATCTATTAACACCAGCTGGTTAAACTTTCAAACTGTGTTGACATCTTTACATGTGTCTCTGTGTGTATTTCTCAGTTGTGTCTTGTAACCAGAGATTCATTTCTGATCTTTTACATTTTTTTTTCTTTAAATGAGTGTAAATGTAATTCAGTAGATCCTGTAACAGCTCCTGTTTTCTGACCAACTACATATAGGTCAATACCATGATGTACATTAAGGGATTGATCTGACCTCTGACCTCTGACATCTACATCATCACAAAATAGTGTGTGTTTGTGTTGATAGTGATCATTGTGTGTTGCATAATCCATAACTGGCGATTTTTCCCAGCTAGAACGGGAAAGAAAGGAAGAGGGTGTAACCTGGAATGTGACAAAACACACACTTCCAAAAACATGGATTGAATCCAGTGCTGTTTCTACAAAAGATCCCCTGAGAGCTTCACATACATGTACACATGTAGATGTTTTCTAACCCTCACACAAACCTGTGAACATTTGCCCATTATTACGCCAATTTATGAGCTTGCTTTTTTCCTAGTAAGGAATAGTGCCTTACTAGTCTGTAATAACATTTTCAAACATTTGTCCTTTATGTCAAACATCTAGAAAACACACATACATACGTGTGTATCCATATTTTATGGGTTCTTTCCACAGACATTATATCTGTCAAACTGTACAAACTGTATATTGTACCCTTAATTTTAACCCTCACATCTGCATTTCTACATTTTCAACAAACATCATATAGTATGAACATGAGGAGCAATGAGGAATCTCTCAACTATCTGTTAATGGCATACAACTTTCCATGTGAAGAGGAAGTCAACTGTATATAATATATACACAGGACAGCAAACCCTTTATGTACTTCATGCACGTTTCCTGTAAATAATACAGTACAGCACTACTGCCATCTATAGGCCAACAATCACACTGCAGCTGTTCTATACTAGCACAACACAAACACACACACACACACACACACACACACACGCACAGACTTATCAACATCTATCACATTAGAGTTTTGAAAACAAAACTTCATCTGTAAAACAAGTGTTAACAGATGCCACAATCACTGTAACATTCATTACCCTCACCTCACCTCCGTTTATTATTGTCTCCATTCATTCATTCATTCATTCATTCATTCATTCATTCATTCATGCAGGATGGATTTATGAGTATTCAGTCATGACTCTATTCATCATTGAAACATTCGTCTGCTGTAGGAATGTGTGGTGGGTCATATGAGCGAGTCTCTGCATGTTTGGGGTCTAACAAATACACACGTACATCCAATCGCTCTCTCTTCCTAAACACTGTTTTCTTTAGCAAGAAGACACACAAACATTTACTGACTTGTATCACTTACAATTAAACGAGATTTGCATTAATCTGACCTCTTTTCCTACATTTAATAGCACACTGCGAAACAAGACGAGACGGGGAACAGGGCAAGCTGAGACAAGATGCGTCAAGAGGTTTAACAAGATCTGCAAACCTTTGAGACAATTCTAAACATTTTAAAAAGCTGTGATCTGAGAATAGCAAATCTGATAACATTTAAGAGGAGACTTGATTCATTCGAAAAGTGAAGATATACATTTGAGAGAATTCAGCTAGACTAAAGAGATGTCAAACTACTGAAAGAAATCATGTTTATAAAGCCAGACACTGCTGTTTATCTTCACCATCTGCACAAACTAAAGTAATGATGGGACAGATAACCACGACTCTATTCATAATGTTAGTCCTTTAACTAACCTTAGACATATAAAATCCTCTTCATTATCAACAGAAAGAAAGTGGCATTTGCTAGTTTAGACTGTAAAGAGGGAACAGATCATTTCTGTGATACAGCGCGTGTGATTGGGGTGTGTACAGCTTCATACACATTACACTGAGAGTCTGCAGCGGATCATCAATCAGTTTATAAAAGAGCTGATTAAACATCATATAACCCTTTGAGCTAACAGACACAAGAGATGAGACACACAGGTCAAAGGTTATCACACCTACCATCACCTCCAATCTGTTCACACACACATGGATACACACCCTTCCTACAGGAAACACATGACCCAGTGCCGGGTCTGTTTCCTGTGCCATTCAGTGGAGATAAAACTGACCAACATCACACCAGCTTATCTACTGTCAAGTAACAATAAAGGTGTGTGTGTGTGTGTGTGTGTTCTCTTACTCAGTTATTGATTATTCTAACATCAATACTGACAGATCAGCTTTACTCAGAAATATTTATGATGATGATGATTTCAATGCGATTTTGATTTGGCCATTACATTTCATAAAAAGACTTAATTTTAAGAACTTTGGTCCTGTGGTCAAATGTTTTAATAGTGTATCTGACTCAAATCACCTTTTACAGATATTTATTATGAAGCGCTATCAGTCAGAGTTTCTGTATCATGAAGCACTTTCACACATACAGTACAACCTTTTCTGCTTTTGTGTAAAAGCCGTTTCATAAAAGATCTGTATGTTATGCTACATGTGAAAAACATGCCATCATTAACAGTTTGAGCATGCTTAAAGTTAAAACACTTGAAGACGAGGACCTAAAAGGATCTGCTGCTAATGTCTTGATGTCAGATACCACAAGACACATTTAGAGATCTTGTAAAGAACACGACTTAATGCATCGGAGCACAACAGAAGGTTACACAATATTAGGCAGGTGGTGTTAATATTTAGCTGATCAGTGTATGCTTGATGTAAAGAAAAAACAATGTGTCCCATTACAGTATGTAAGAGGCTCTTGACAGAATGAGCTACAATATGCAGCAAACTAGACGATGATAGACAGACATCTGGCTCTGAGGTAAACCCCACATCATAAACAAACCAAATCTGACAGATCTGAGGAGTCTGAGTCTTTGGAGGCCACTGGAGGTTTAACATTTCACAGTTCTGACATAATGAGGTTTTATTTTCCTGCCGTCAGAGCTCCACCTAAAGACACATTTCCAGAAATTAAACAAGATGGATGTTGCATAAAGCAGTGTGTCTTTTGCATTTATAATTCATTTAAATCAAACTGTGCACACACCTACTTTATATACGTTTAAATAGCCAGTGAACCATCTAATACGTGTTAAAAAGTAAAAGCCTAAAACCTAAATTCTGATTTAATCCAATCAACATCAATAAAATCTTGAATATTTTCTCTTTGTGTTAAAAACAACATCCTGTAATTTAAAAATCCCATGTTGTTTAGTCAGATGTTTGAGCCTCACTGCATGTCAGCCAGTCATTAGTCTGACATCACGCTGAAGTGCTTTATTTAATGATGATGATGACTGTACATTATTCTGCTAACACATGGCTACTTATCTAAATATATAATGAATAGACATGAAATATTTAGCTGAGCTGAAATTGTATTATGACACAGAGGAACATCTGTGTATGGGCAAGAGACTTTTAAACTTCTAACTTCTAATTTTAAAAGGGCAAAGAAAAACATCATCCTGTCTGATATATTGGTCTATGACTCATTAAACACATACAGCTGTGAGATTCAGCAGAACTCTCAACACTGAACTCTTAACTTTCCTCCAGTTACCCGCTTATGAGCAGGAATTCACAAAAAGCAAACAGTCGCTCATGGAGTAAACAGCAGACGTAAGAGAAGAGTGATATAAATAGAGAGATGAGAGCTGAGCACTCAGCGGTGAGACAGGAGGGATCACAGAGATGAAGGGTTGAGAGGTATTTTGGCAGATGAGAGTGACTTTACTGTAAGTACCTTTACAGTCCACAACATCATTCACATCAACATCATGTGCACAACACATATACACATATACACATACTGTAATACAACATCGTCTCATTTACACTATGACTTACAGGGCAATTCCATGCAAATGTTCAGCTTCACCATGAAGGTTTTCATCACACTGATAAATCAGATGTCAATATTTGCTGGTTTAAATCCTCATGTGAGGTCTCATTTGTTTATGTATAATGCATGATATTTCATAGTCAGGTGCATTCATAGCAGTCCATATTCCTCATAAATGAAGATCTAGTGATTATTTTTCTCTAAATTAAGAAAATGAATGAACCCCTTGCATTACTTTTTAGAGAATGTCCATTATTGCATTTCGAGTTCGAGTGGCTGCAGTAACAGAAACACAAGTAAACATGACCCACAGCCCCAACAAGAAAACTCCCATAAGCCCTGTACTGTCAGATTCAACACACACATGTCCAGAATCACAGAGTGACCTCAACAACACACCAAACAGAGAGCGAGGACGGCTCTTCAGAGATGTGATGCTGTAGTGAAGATCTTTTGTTTGAACGGGATGACTGCTGAAATTAAACTGTGACTCAGGGCTAAAAACGGGCCAAGACTGATCTATGACATGACATTTCTGAACTAAAGTGATATTCCCAACATCCTACCACTGATAAAACCACTGAACATAAGATCAAAATCACAATATATTCTCAAATGATCAGAATATTGCAAATGTGCATATGATTTAAAAGAACACTGTCAGATTTGTTTTTATGTATTGCAACAGTAAAACTAAAACATGCGGGCAATCCAATGCAAATGTCAATCTTACCATGATGAAAAAGGATTTATTAAAGGTTTTCATCATACTGATAAATCAGAAGTCAATATTTGCTGGTTTAAATCCTCATGTGAGGTCTCTTTCAAAGTTTTAAAGCATTTGTTTATGTATAAATGCTGTTTTCAGAATTGACACATTCATAATAGTCCATATTCCTCATAAAATAAAATAAGTGATGTTTTATTAACAAATTTCAGGATGAGAATGTGCAGATAATCAACGCGGCCGGTGCATCATCAGTATAATCTCAGTGTCTGCCCAACCAGAACAGAGAGAACCTCTCTGAATAATCAATCAGCCCTACCCTAAGTTTCTCTCCAGTCTTTCAGCACCCCGTCACCTCCTCGCCACTTCCCCACCTCCCCGTCTCCTCCCCGCCTCCTCCCCGTCTCCTCCCCGTCTCCTCCCCGCCTCCTCCCCGCCTCCTCCCCGTCTCCTCACCAGCTACTCTTTTCTGGGGGGGAGCGCTCTGTGTTCGGGCAGGTACCGATCTCACATCCCTCTCCCCGCACGCCAAATACACATACCATTCCTCTCGCTTTATTATCTGCAAAGGCCAACTTGTGAACTATTTTATGTTCTTTGAAGAGTCGTCTCTTCTCAATTATTTTAACTGACAGAAATCCTACAAAGTATGTTGACTCTCAAAAACATGTGTTCATTTTTGTCACATTCATAACAAACACATGTATATTTCCATTTTTTTAAATAGATAACTCGTGTACAGACTGATATTTTTCTGATGTCTGGATCAACAGGACTTTAGTCAAATAATATAAACAGATTCAATATATTGCTAATAAATACATTTTGTGAGAATTTATATTTCAGGTTTTGACTGCAAATGTCATGTCCATAACATTGGAATTGTAGAGCCACATTTCGAGAGCGAGAGCGAGCGAGAGAGCGAGCGAAAGAGAGAGAGAGAGAGAGAGAGAGAGAGAGAGTATGGTAGAGAATAATCCTGGCTTATAACCGTGTCTCAGAGACAAGTCTAAACTTCACCATTGTCAGACAGTGTACAGTTTTTCCATCTATGTAACTTTAGTCTAATATTTCAGAAGGAAATCCAAACAGGTCATATTAGTTTAGATCTGCCAAACCACCAGACAGTCGACAAGACGTGTGTTTGCTCATTAGCACAACATACACACTCTGTATATATGACAAACAAAATGAAGCTCATAAACGACCACAGTGTTATTTTTTCATCTACTGTCACACTTTCAGATTGACAGCAGTACATCTGCACTTTATAGCAGCTTTCACTGGCAAAGAGGCCGTCTGACCGACACGTAGAGACAGATTGTTTTGTTTATTGTCATGTTTACGGATGTGTAAATGTAAAGTAGATGTCCCTATGTTTCCCATTCCAAGATCAATGCTGCATCTAAATTTCAAACAAACCACATTTTCCTTATTTAAATCTCTGATAGACATTTGAATGTTCAGACTGCATGCGTGTGTCCTCTTAGAAAAGAGCTCAAAGATCAGATCAATGTTTGAGACTCATCTACACGGTCTTGCTCAACTACACTGCTATGGACACTTCTCTTAATAATAACAGTCCCGAAACAAACACAGAGAGAAAAGTGAGTAACAGTAAACTTGTGTATGTTGTGTATCACGTTGTGATGTTTTATTACCAAATTTCGGGAGAAGCACGTGTAGATAATCAACGTGGCTGGTGAAATGTGTTTTAGCAGTTAGGGCATTAAGGTCACTTTACACAGAAAAAGAGTGACTGAGATACAGAACTGATAAACCAAACCACAATCACAAATGTTAAAGCTACAAGGACCTACTGTGAATATAAACAAAAAACTGAAGAGAACAAACACACAAACACACACAGCTCAGGTCTGCTAAAGTTTTCATTTCAATACAATACAAAACAATAACTTTGACAAAGCACAGCGAGAGGTAAGAACAGAGAGAAAGAAACAGAATGAAAGAGAAAATGAGAGAAAAAAGAGAGAAAGCCATGTGAAGCCTAAATATATAGCAAAATTCATAATTATACTTATTTAAACACAGCAACATGTCAGTAACTTCAGTCTCATTGGATCTTGCGTGTCCTGTTATAAAATATCATGACAATGAAGTAGTCACGAGAACTAATCTGAAGATCTGAAGTTGTTGCCATATTTAAATCGAGCACTACAATGCTTTCAGTTTTGCTATGGAAACTACTGATGTCAGATTTGATTTATTTAGTGGATTGGATGAATGTGGATTATCCACATTCATCCAATGATCCACATTCATCCAATCCACTAAATAAATCAAATCTGACATCCGTAGTTTCCATAGCAAAACTGAAATCATGGTTAATAAATAATGGATGGCGATTGATTCAAAAATGATACAGACATGCTGAAATTACCAAGAGGGAAACAGAGGAATTGTTTTCATAATTTTGCTCAACAGGGTAAAACAACATCAGAGAAACAAACTGATTATCCCTACAGCATGACAGCATTATGTTTGTTTTTCTTCAGACACTTTTCCAGCACTGATGTTACGGTATGATGCCGGGATCAGTGCTTCAGTATTCACACAGTAGGTGTAGTCTTATTTTCTGGAAGATTTCTGGAAGAGTCTCTATGTGATGACAGATTGAGAAGAGCCGGTGTGTTATGAGGAAGGATGTGGTGTGGAGGAGGTCACTCTGAACAATACTAATGTAACGCTGGCAGAGGAAAAACAACGGTGAGAACCAGGATAACCAGTACCTCCTCCTGCCACCATTACTAACAACATCACACACACAATAAACTATAACACATCAGTCTCTAGATGTTTTGTAGGGAAACAGGCAAAGGAAAAAATGAATGCAGTATTTGTACATTTGCAATTGTTTGCCATTACTTTTAATCCACTGACCCAAAGTGATTTTAGTGTGGGTATTTATTCAAATTCTCTGATGTTTGACAGCCAAAAAGTGTCCAAACACTATGTTTGAAAGCAAAGACACTGATCTGATTCTCTCAGGCTCCTGCATGTCTTTACAGGTGAAAGATAGGGGAGGGGCTACTTCTAATGTATTTGTGATGTCATAAGGCTGGTGGGTATGTTGAGTAGAGATTTATAATTGGTTTAAGGGCTCGGGAGGAGGGGCAAAACCTTCAGCAATCCACTAAAACCTTCAGCAATCAAATCTGACATCAGTAGTTTCCATAGCAAAACTGAAAGCATTGTAGTGTTCGATTCAAATATGGCAACATGTTGGTAACTTCAGATCTTCAGATTGGTTCTCGTGACTACTTCATTGTCACGATATTTTATAACAGGACACGCAAGATCCAATGAGACTGAAGTTACTGACATGTTGCTGTGTTTAAATAAGATACACATTTCAAAGCTTTATGCAAACTTAAATTATAATGTCATACGGTTAATGTGCCATCACAAAATACACACAGAGGTCATTTTAGGGTATAAACAAAATATGTGTTTGTGTTTCTGAATGCTGGTGGTGAGTTTGACCCTTCAGGCAATGGTTTTGTAGTCCAAAGCCATCATAAGCACTTAATTCCTACATCACCTGAACAAAGTCCAGAATTACATTAAAGCTTTTAGGAAGCCAATCATGAACTCACACTGCAGTTTACATTGACTTATTTAGTAGAAGCTTTTGTTCAAAGCCACTTACTAATGAGAGAGATAGAGAGTATTTAACATTTTGATGCTAAGAAGTTCACTTTTACTGCATTTTTTGACATGTTAATCCTGATCAAAAACACTTTCAGCCACATCCCTCACAATACGTAAGAAACGTATCTTTTCTGTGAGCTCAAGTTAAAGGTTTTGGATAAAAGCTTCTGCTAAACGCTTCATTTCTAAAAGCAGTTTTGAAAATCACATAGCATCAGATTTGTGCAACGCACAGCAGAAATGATGTACAGAAAGACAGCGGATGTCAGACTGACTCATCACTAGCAGCGTTTGCTAAGGCTATTATCACCACTGCTCTCATACTTCAAGTTACGTGTCTAAACAAATCCATTAAAACCTTCAGCACATCATCATGTCATATTTGAACCTTTTGGAGGTCAAATAATATTTCACTGGCACTACTAAACAGCTTAAATCACATCTGACGGTGAATGTGTTCGCAAGACAGACAAAGCAAAATACAACACCTGATTCTAGATTAATCAAAATCTGAATACAAACATATTTAAACACGCCTAAACACATAACCGTGGGATACCATGAGCCTTATACACACAATACATTTGTATCCGGAGGCATGTGAGAGCGTAAGCCATACAGATCTGACACAATCTCTCCATTATTCCACAAACACAGAGTACTCACACTGTATTTACATGTCTCATGCAGGAATGTATGCGTGTGTGAGTCCACTTACACTCACAATCCTTCATTTAACTGAATTCACATTTATTGGAAGGGCTCTGATCAGATGAATCACATCCCAGAGCTCTATTTCACACAGTACAGTAATGTCTGTGCACGTTAAGCAGTGATAAACATGTCAAAGTGTTTTCATGTGACCTCGGTATGTTGCACAGCTACCTATTAACAAGGAAACAAAAGCACAATAAAGCTGTGTACATGATCCATTCTGCTGTAGTATGTTGCTTGTGTAAATTGCTGTTTTAACCATGAAAGTTGAGTTTCATTGACTCAATCCCACAGTTCTGGCCTCAAATCACCTGTGAAAATGTCAGATATACTTACAGATAAACAGAAGCGTTTATCCAATAATCATAAAGTACACATATCACAGGGACAACATCCACTGCAGTAACCCACAAATGTAATGTATGTGAAATACATACAGGAATTGGTATGTATTTTACGAGGTGGCGTATTCGATCTCATTCGAAGGCTTTACTGTGATTTGTCTTTTCCTCATGCAGTGACATTAGGGTTAGTGGCGGGCCTTTATCATTGCTTTACTCTTAATAACTGTATGTTTTTGTACGATTCACATCTTACAAATTCATAGGATTAGCCACTAAAATATGTACGTATTCCTGTGACATCATGTAATCTCAGGTTAAGTCTCTTACAACAGCCCAATGGTGGTTTATTTTTATGGCACCAGTGGAATAAAACATGCGATATTTTGTTTACTGGTGTCAGACTTCACCTGACCTAAATCTGATCATTCACCAATATATCAATAATATATCAATAATACATCAATAATACATCATACTGAGAGGCTTCTGAAGAACAGATGAGATGAATTGATGAGATTAGTATGTTGACACAATTATATTTTTGTCCACAAATGTAATTTTTTCAAACACTGAAACACACACCTTCAGATTTTTAAGATGTCTTGTGTTTTTGAATAGTTAGTAAAATAGTGAATTGAAGCTTTTAAAATATATTATAAAGTGTTAGCAATGACATATTTGTTTCATATGTGGTTTTAGGAGTGTAAAATAAATACAGTAAGTACTGAATAATTGAACAATTAGACATGGACTGAAAACACTTATATAGACACTATGAGAAGATGATGTTTGATGTGTCAGACAGGGTCACACCTGCAGTAATCTACAGATCCACAGGACCAGAGACCTGTTTACTCACAGCGGACACGCGCACATACTCACCACTAACACCGACGTCCTGACCGCCTGACACGCGCTCTGCCGCAGCTCCGCCGCCGTGCCCGGTTTACTGAGACCGCGCGTGAATTTACGCGTCTCCGCGGGAGCCGAGAACGACATAACTCACTAAAAACTCTCATCCATTTCAGTTAAAAAGTTCAATAAATTGATTAAAAAACACTAAAGTCTGTTTTCCAGAATGTCCCGACCACAAGCGCGCACCTTTGCGAGTGTCCCAGAGATTTAAGTCCTTTTAAAACGCCTTCTGTTCGTCCAGAAGATCATTTTCATGTTAAAATGATCGCGGTAGATCCGTTAGTCCATGTTTTCGGGGCTTGAAGGTCTCCGGGAAGTTTTTGCGGTGTAAACGGAGCGCTTTCCGGTGCTGTCATGTCTCGTGTAGGTTTAACACGCGTAATCTCGTCGAGTCTAACCTCCCGCCCTCTTCCAGTCAGGGAATTACCCCCTTTCTACTATGATGAGGGTTTAACACGCGTAATCTCCTCGAGTCAACCTCCAGTTTCTACTATGATGAGGGTTTATCTCTTAATATTCATGAGCCAATTCCTCACTGCAGGAAAGCTCTTATTATATTAATGAGTTTAAATGGGCGGGGCTATCACCACGATCAAGTATGGGCGGGGCTACGTCACCACGATCAAGTATGTATCCATATTAACTACATATAAATATACGAAATATACGGACAAACAACACTCAAACTGTTAATCTCATTTGAATCGTCAAACAAGTATTAATCACTGAAGCAGTCAAAAGTTTAGACACAATTGTGACCCAGCCTGTAAAAACCCACCTAAAGTCATTTTTGGTGATTTTCAGCGTTAAATCATCCTACAAAATGTAAAGAACATTCTGTGAAAATATAACCTTGATATCTTTAATATTGACTGAGTAATAACATGTTAAATAGTGAAATCATAGTGATAGTGAAACTTATTATCTCAGAATTTGATTCTGAGATTTTAACTGCTATATATCAGCGCCATCTGCTGATAAATGTAAGCACTGGACAATCAGCAGATTTCTGGAATGAGATTTTATTGCTGTTACACAATACACTTCTTCTCTTTATTTGTTTCTCATTGCAGATCTATTTGCTATATTCATCAAACGTTTTACACCTCGTGTTCTAACATACAGATATACAGTCAGTGTTTTGATCTAATACATTTGAATGAATTTACAGACAGTGATGTACTGCTATAAAGCTTACATGTGATTATTTACCCTTTGCAGGTCACCATTAAATTTGTCAAAAAGCTGCACAGCCATTATTAATAAGTTGGCCAGATTTAATTTATCTAAAATATCTTGTACAGTGGGATCCAAAAATTGAGGAAATATTGAAGATTCTGCACTATTTCTAGGTTAGAAATCAAATAAGCAAATTAGAGACATTGACATGTAAGATCTTTTTACAATAGGTCAGATTTTCTTGTGGTTTTTTGTGGTTAACATTTTTAAAAGCGTGCTGAGATGAAACATCAGGTTTGCCCATGTGAGATGGAGTTCATGCTTTCATTAACAGAGCAACAGAACAAATACTAAGACATTCATGTCCTTCGTGTTCAAATTGTTATGCTAATAATATAATTTGGTATCAAATGTTATTAGTCCAGACAACTTTAGACAACCCTTTCAAGCTTTATTCCCTGATAAGTAACTGCTGCGCTGATGAAGCTTCATCCACTCCGTTTTGAGATGTGTGTCCATGTTGTGTTGTTTTTTAGATTTTTATAGGCAATGGAGTTTATGTGGACCTGTTCAGTAACTTGAAAATGCTTCAAGCTTGTATTAAAACTTGTAAATGAAAACTCATTTAAAAAAAAACCTCATTGACTTCAGGACGATGGAACCGCAAGTCCTAAAAAATCCTACAAACATACATCAACTATGGGGCACTTTATTACTCACTCTTTGCAACAATACCTCTGAAATAACTCTGAAAGGTGCTGCAGAAATAAATATGATGATATTTTGGTTAGTTTGGCTTATGTAAATTGTAATGCAGTCTGCTTCCTGACGGTTTCCTAGTAAGTGAACACTAATAAGTTAACAAAATGTATGATGTTAAGTATGAGAGCGAGGAATACTTCATACTTCAGCTTTACTTAAGTATCCCTCATAAAAAGAAGTATGCATGTTTTTATAAGTTCTCCCAATATGACACCATATGTGGAACTGTATGGACTGTTGATTGTTTGTATAGAAATAGAACTGTAAGTAAAACAGAATATTCATATATTTACACCTGCTTATAAAATATACTTACACATACCTGTAAAAAAATTCTCTGCTCGTCCTTTACTAGCTTTAACACAAGTCCTGCATGTAAACATCGTTTTTTATATTGCAAATATTGTTAGCTTTCTGGCAAAATGTAAAATACTTTCTCATTTGTAAGTCACTCTGTATAGCTCCTGCACCATAGCAGCATCTTTGACACATCATTCAGTCTGTTATTGTGTCTCAGTCAGGTATAGTATCTCCCGTAAGGCAATATAATAACAGCTCTACACGTGAACAAAATAACAGTATATTCACACAGACACGTATGTCATTCTCTTGAGTTGACTCTCAATGGTCTTGTCACAGATGCTGGGAGTAGATTCACGTTTCCATGAAGGTCTCAGCAGATTTCTTTTTGGTGCATAGATAAAAGAAGCAGACACACTGCACACCAGTAATGGTAATTTTAGTTATTTACTTCTACCGTATATTCTATTTGTCTATATGATATGATCTATGGCATGGTTAGACCAAGTGTCCTTCAAAGTTACAAGTCGAATCCAATATCAAAGTCTTCAGGATTACTTGAAATGATAAAGAGGCATGTTGAATTGGGATTGGGGCTATACCCTGTAAAAATGAAAAGATCCTTGAGGAACAATCCGAGGTTCTTCACTTGTCACACTGGCAGAACCATCAGGAGAATCGAATAATTTGAGTTTATTAAACATTATTACAAATTATATAAATATTATTCAAATTATTAACAAACCTTTCGTTTTAATCATGGCTATAGGATAACACACATAATATTATTTATTTATTTTATATTATCTCTTGAGATAATATAAAAGAGATTCACGTGACGTCCGACTGTTCTGTATTTCCCTGTGAACATGTCTTAAATAATGAGAATACTATATGATGCTTTAAACACCTTTAAATCATAGTAAGAGATGACCATTTTGATTTAGGATGAGACCAGTGACATATTTTTTGTAGATATTTATGTTAAATATTCTTCCGGGTCACACGGTTCACTGCACCCTTACTAATCAAGCATCTGATTCAACACTTACTGTATTTATTGTATTTACAGAGTCTTCACTGTGATCGCTGTTGTCTTTGCATTTGTAACAGTTTTTCGTATCTATGTAAATGTTTATTCAAAAATTATTTAAAAACATTATTTTATCATGAAGTATTTTCTTGTTTAGTCTAGGTATTTTACTTTTAAAACTGTTCAGTTAATCACATCTAATGTTAAGGTAGTATGCGAGCAAAACCTGCTATTAACACCTCTAACCACCTACACGCATCTTGGATACAGTGAGTTTCCATGGCGACAACATCCGCCGCGTCATCTTCTCTCTCAAAGGATGGGGGGTTCTGCTTTTCCTCACGGCAACGACAACCGGTTGGTTTTGACTCAAGCGGAAACCGACTGTGGTGTGTGCGCGCACGCGCGGTTTTAGGATGCCGGGCTGCTATTGGATGTCTCGTGGATCCGTTAAACGACGAGAACGCGTCTGTACGGAGGCCGAGAGGAGAGAGGCGCGCGGCGGCGGGCAGAGGATCCCCACCCGTGAGCATGGCGGCGTGTTAGAGCTCAATGAAGACCGGAGACAGGAGAGAGAGAGAGAGAGAGAGAGAGAGAGAGGAGAACACTAACATGCGTTAAATAACCAGAACATACCCAACCGTGTTGTAATTCAAGGTGGAGGGACGGGAACCTTTTTTCCTCTGTAGGATGGTGAGCTGAGCAGATGTAAAGCATCGGTAAACGCGTCTGTTCAGCTGTTGAATCGTAGGCGCGGGTGGGCCGCCGGTAAACCGGGAGGCTCGTCATCATGAAGCGCTGCGGCGGCGGTTATGTCGGCGGACAGACTCGTCTAAACGCACTGACATGAATGTTTCTTCACGAATGACTTTATTGTGAATTTTATCCCTTCAGATCGGAGAGATGCGCGAGTATAAAGTGGTGGTGCTCGGGAGCGGCGGGGTCGGTAAATCCGCCCTCACCGTGCAGTTCGTCACCGGGACGTTTATCGAAAAGTACGACCCGACCATCGAGGATTTTTACCGTAAGGAGATCGAGGTGGACTCGTCGCCGTCCGTGCTGGAGATCCTGGACACGGCGGGCACGGAGCAGTTCGCATCCATGCGGGACTTGTACATTAAAAACGGACAGGGCTTCATTCTGGTCTACAGTCTGGTGAACCAGCAGAGCTTTCAAGACATCAAACCCATGAGAGACCAGATTATCCGAGTCAAGAGGTGAGAGATGCAAACCTTCAGAGTTTCGGCTGTTCATGTCATATTTCATATCAAGTCCAAACTGAGAGAATTCGGTTGAAATGTCTGTCGGTATTGATGATTTCATGTCAGGACTGAATGAGTATCTGCTGTGGTTGGGCCTTTACAGGCCTGTTGCTCGATTCACATTCAGGTATCAAAGCTGATCTATCTGCATGAAAGATTCATGAAGCTCATCCACACTCATGAAGAACAGCCGTACGGCCAATTCCAGCGTTATGGCCGTGATATTTTCAGTGTAAATTCTGAGAGAACGTAGGCCTATTTATGATCAATATATTGAATCATCTGTTTATATTTTACTGAAACCCTGTTGATATAGTCCAGACATCTGAAATAGCATACACGCATGTTGTCCTTTGATGTCAGAGAAAAAAATAGTTCTTTAACTTTAGTTCTTTAAAACTGTTCTTTGCATATTGTTATCATAACTCTCAATATACAAGTACACCTGAAACACATTTATGTAAATATCACATCACATTTATCAAATAACATTTTGGTTGCCATCAACATCAGACACAAACAATCGAAAAAAAAAAAACACTTCTATTCCTTTTTTTTCCTTTTTGACTGACCGCTGTCTTAACTTTTTATAAGGAAAAGCCAAATACTGAAGCCACATAACCATAATTTAAGTTTTTTGCAGTTTTACTGTTGGCTGTTATGTTATATTTTTATACATTTTGGTTGATATGACAAAAAAATCATACATTTACATTAGAGGAGTGGGACAGCTGTATATATTAGCTTACTCTGACTGGATGTATGTATGTCTTGCCGAGCTGTCAGAAGTGTTGGAGACCCCAGTGCTATTGAGTCCAGATCAGTCTGTGTAAATCTATGTGTTTCTACTAGTGTATGCACTATACTTCACCAACAGTTTTTTCTTCTGGTGAAAATGAGCTATAATTCTTCTGTCCCAGTCTACCCCTCCCTTAGGGATGTGCAGATATCATATGATTAATGGCTGCATAATGTAAATGAAGTGGTTTTATAAGTCATAACAATAGTTTATATGACACATTCAATTTGACTACATTATGTAAAATACAAAAAGTAATTTCTAAGTGTCAGATACAGTAAAAATAGAACTTTTAAAGTGACAACTGCGCTTGTTTTACAGTTTTTACAGTGTGCAGGATGAACAATAAGAAAGTGTGTCCATTAGATTAGACTAAATGTGTATATGAACAATAGATCATTACTTCATTATTTCATGTCTGCTTCTGGTGAGAATGCAATCTGGCCCAACACAGAAACCAATATCTCTGTGCATTACATTATAGATTATAAATTAAGCAAATACAAATCTAAGACCCAGAGCAGCCCTGTATCATTTATGTATTCGCTACGCCTCATAATTCTCTGCAAACACTGTTTAATAACATGTCTGTGAAACAGATGCATGGCAGTATTGTTTTCCAGACATGTCTTTGATTCTCGCTTAATCTGATGAATAGCAATAATGGTGATTAAAAGAAAAAGGCCACAGAAATCCTGCAGGGCTCTTCCTTATCTGTCTTGAAATAAAGTGCAAACGCTGGAACATAAGCAGTTCGGACCAAAACAGTCTGCCTGCAGTATGAAGGTATTTATGAATGTGTATTACAATAATGAAAGCTTATTGTTTGTGGCAGAATGAAGTCTGAATGTTTTCCGTATCGTCCATCACTGTGTGATTGCTGCAGCTATTTACACTGACGCTGGATAAATCTATTGGCCATCAGAACAAGTGATTTATGTCATCATTCCACAACGACCGTAAATACTTTTGCATGTAAATCACTTGTTATCTACTTTGTAAAGAGTTGTTTGATTTCTTTTATTATTATATGGTTTTATTACGACATTGCAGCTATATTTGCTATTTTATTGTAAAGTTCATCTTTGTGTGTTTTATAACTCCACCCCCACCTCATAATGCCCCGCCCCTCCTCTGCTAACCTCACAGACATCTTGAAACTAACTTTAAACTCACTGTCTATGGTCTTCTAGCACAAATTAACTTACACAAATAAAGAAAATACAGTATTGAATAATAAAAAGGCATAAATATTTCATACAGAAAAGTGATGCATAATGATGAGAGAGAGAGAGAGAGAGAGAGAGAGAGAGAGAATGAGAGAGAGAGAATGAGAGAGAGAGAATGAGAGAGAGAATGAGAGAAAGAGAATGAGAGAGAGAGAATGAGAGAGAGAATGAGAATGAGAGAGAGAGAGAGAGAGAGAGAGAGAGAGAGAGAGAGAGAGAGAGAGAATGAGAATGATTGTAAGTTGCTTGGTGGTTGGACATTTGTGTGAAATTATCATTGTGGTGATGAGTTTTGCACAGGAGCCTGTTGAATTCTTTATTTTTTTAGAACAGACTTTGGGAATCAAGTTACACTGTGATTGTGAAATGATTTTAAAACTGTGATATCATTTGTGGTTTGTTAATAACAGGGTGTGGTCTCAGTAACCCCGCCCTCCTCCTCCTCCTCCAGTCATTACAGTAGAGTTTGTGGTAATGTGTGGAACATTTCTCTGAGGAAAGCTGTAATTTCACACCATACAAGCTGATGTGCAGGGCTTTATGTCCAATCAAAAGAGTATATTTTAGCCTTCTTTACACTGACATTCATTGAAACATGTGAATTCATCCTACTACTAGATATAATCCTTCCCATGTCAAACCTCCCTGTATTCTGTAATATATCACATTGTAAAACTTAAATGCATTTTAAAAGGGATAGTTCATCCACAAATAAACATTCTGTCGTAATTTATTCAGACTCATGATTAAAGAATATTCATTTGTGGGTGAACTGTTACTTAAAGAATATTCATTTGTGGGTGAACTGTTACTTTAATCTCATTTTCACCATAAACTTCTGATGTACAAACAGAACCCCAACCAGCCAAGTAAATTCTCTCTTTATATGTTCATTTAAACCCCAAAATCACACAAAATATAAAGCTTAATATTAGGATGCTTGTGTTTAATTGTGGATTTTTTCAAAATAGAATTTGGTGTTTCTGGACATGTCTTTGTGTGTTCTATAAGATTCTGATGGACATTGTGTATTTCAGGTATGAGAAGGTGCCTGTGATCCTGGTGGGGAATAAGGTGGATCTGGAGAGCGAGCGGGAGGTGTCTGTGATGGAAGGTCAGGCGCTGGCTGAGGAGTGGGGCTGTCCCTTCATCGAGACATCAGCCAAGAGCAAGACCATGGTGGATGAACTCTTTGCCGAGATTGTGCGACAGATGGACTACTCGGCCCAGCCGGACAAAGACGATCCGTGCTGCTCCTCCTGCAATATACAATAACCCCTAACACACAGTAACTCTGATAGACTTTCTCGTGTCTGCGGTTCTCCATCGCTCCAAATCCACAGACTGACGGTAATCTTGAATATGTCACTTTAAATTGGGGTTGGCTGAGACACAGAAGAGCACTTGCTCTGGCTTTCAGCCGAATCCTTTAGTTGAATTTTTATTTTGGGGCTTTTATTGTGTTGATGATTTTATCTGAATGTGTCACCAGATCAGAGAGAGAGAGAGAGAGAGAGTTAAAGAAGAAATAAGTTCATGTTGTTGTTTTATCCACTATTTTCAAGTACTTCAAATACTTTCAAAGTAGTTTCAAATACTTTCTCCTATCCAAGCTTAACAACTATTCTCCAAATGTGTTATACTGTGACTGTATGGCGTTATTGAGTTTTTGGGATGAGACTAGTGGGTGAGATGAGTGTTTAAAACCATTTTCATTTCTGTTTGTAACACACTATTAGGGTTGTATGTGTTACCGTTAGTAAATGCATTAGTTAACATAAACTATATGAGCTTTATAGTTAAACAGCATTTATTAATCTTTGTTTTTGTCAATACAAATGTTCATGTTAGTTCATTAGTTGAACTAATGAAGTGATGTTAACAGAACTTTTGATTTTAAGAATGTATTAGTAAATGCTGAATTTAACATGAACCTCAAGATTAATAAATGCTGTAGAAGTTTTGTTCATCAATGTCAGCTAATTTACTAATGTTATTGTGTTACCTTTCTATTTAATGATGCTAGTGCTGCATAAAATGAATGTGTAAAATGCATCCATGATGATCAACCCATGGTTGGGTTAGAAATGGACAAACCAAACTGTTGAGTTATACATTATCCTATGCTACTGTAGGTTGTTAAATGCTAATATTTTCTATGTTAATTGATCCCTTTTTGACCCAACCATGGGTTAATAATAAACCAGCATATTTTTATTGGTGACTCACTATAGGATTTGGTAAGAGTTGGTTTCTTCATGCTTCATAGTTTACTTATTATTTCTGATATTGGCTGATGGTAAGGAGATAAAGCAACAATACTAACATTTGTTATTCAAAGTCTCCTGTTAGCCCAACAGCAGAGGATAAATCATGCTACACACAGCAGGTATACTGTTAACCACTTTCATTTCATTATCATTTAAAATCAGATATTTTTATTTTATAATATAAGCTCTTTGACTTGTAGAGGACTTATTTTCCTAAATGATGAATGTTTATTATTAACTGTGTATCATCTTTGGTTTGGTTCAGTTCTGCAATGTTTCACCCGCATCAGTGCAAAGTTAGAGGATGTGGATTTTTTACACAAGTTGACACAGAACTCCATAAAACTAAATACAGGTATGTATCTATAGAACTCATTTCTCTCTCTCTCTCTCTCTCTCTCTTTAGCTCTCACTCTTTCACATACGTCTCTTTAATGTCTCGGCCCTCTTTCTACATTTATTCTTCTCAAAGTTACAGACATGATCGTATGGTTGATTAATGCTGATAATGTTATAAATACATTTGTACAGAGATGGCTGTTTTTTCTCTGTGTCCTCCTCATGTCTGAGCTTGACTTTAGATCTCAAACAGAGAGATTATGGAGATGGATGTGTTTCAGTGGAGAGCTCTGAGTCGCTATTGATTTTATATTTTTTATGTGGACGTGCTCAACTCTTGTGAATGACTGAATGTTCACACTGTTGTTTGGCACCCAAATAAAGTGCATCCAACACACAAACAAACTGCAGTGTGTTTTCTGCCTTTTAAAATTCGTATACAATAGAAAAGTGTCTTTTAAACGCTGTTATACTGTTTGGTCGTGAACATTACACTCTGGAAAATAAATGTGCTACAGAAGTTTCAGCGATGACATAAAAGAAACATTTTTCCTTCCCCGAAGAACCATTTCATTCTTAGTTTTTTTATTGTCTGTAGAAAGTCTCCCAGTCTGGTTTTAGGTGAGATGGCAGGCTGGTTTGAGATGGCAGGCTGGTTTTAGCTGGTTTAGGTGAGATGGCAGGCTGGTTTTATCTGAAGGGTCAAGCTGGTCTTTCAGTCTGATCAGCTAAAAACAGCTGGAAACATGACCAAAACCTCTCTAAAACCATCCTGCATTGTAAAAACTAAAGGATCCTTAAGGAACCATTTGGGGTTCCTCACACTGCCACACCAGCGAAACCGTCAGGAGGACCTCAAGACACTGTTTTTTTTACAAAGAGCAGTTCTCAGAACTAAATTTAAAGTCCCATAAATCCCATAAGTTTCTGCAAGAACTGCCAAGACTGTTAATTGTTCCTCAGAGAACTGCTCTTTGAAAAAAAAAACGTCTTGAGCTCCTGACGGTTCCACCAGTGTGGCAGTTATAGCTTATTTCTTTCAATGTGCAATAAACAATAATAACAAGAACGATTAATAATAAATATACAGTACAAGTACCAGCCAAAAGATTGGACACAATTGACAAAAATGTTTTTCATATTCTTTCAAATCTGACAGTGTATATTTCAATGTTTGAAATGATCTTTGTAGACAAAAATATAATCGTGCCAACATATTAATTTCTTTAATTCGAAAACTACAATTTTATTAAAGAAAAACATATGAAATATTATTGTTTTGAAAAATATATTATTATTAGTTGGACGAATATTATGAATAAAAATCAGTCAATAAGAGTCCAGCATAGTTAGACATGTCTTCAGTGTTGTTTAAAAAGCTTCTCAGGTTGAGACCTCAAGAATCTGAATGATAAAATGTCAAGAGGATGTGTTTCCAAACATTACTATATTTAAACAGGTAAATTAAACTATTTATAGTTATATATTATTTGAAAAATATTATTATGTAACTGATACATTTATTTTAGGGAATTAAGGGCCAATAAGACATTTAATTTTCCTAAAGAAGATATGCTTTACTGAATGATATTGAGTGAGTTTTAATGGGAATGTTAAAGGTGATATTTTGACGGATGTATGTGACGTGCTGCAGTTGTGTGTGTGTTATGTGACGCGTTGCTCTGCAGATGGCAGCAGATGAACACACAGTGTGTGTGTGTGTGTGTGTGTGTGTGTGTGTGTGTGTGTCCCGTTAACCGGACCGCTCGGAGGCTCGATCGGCTCCGTCAGGCAGTGGGATCTCGGCTGCAGACAGACATGGCGACCGCGCTCGTATCCTTCACCGTAAAGCGCGTGTGACGCGGGTCCGAGCGCGAGCGCTCCGCTGCTCATCATCACCGTTCAGTCGGTTTATCGCGGAGAAACGCGCAGGTGTAATCGGTGCATTGATAAGCGGGTAAGTGCGCAAATTCTCTCATTCACAGCAGGAGATTAAGCGCTAAATCCAGCCACAGATTTCATCTTGACACGATGCCGTTATATCGCGTTATAATGTGTTTGCTGTATGAATCACAATCACGCGAGAGACACGCATTGATACCGTTAGATAATGTGATCTTGGTGAAGACTTTGACATTAGACGCGCGTTATAGACCTGCGCGCTTTGTTCCTCGTGCACGCGTGCGGCATTATAGCGCTTCCATTATTATCAGCGGGAGCTGACGCGTCTTCTGTTGACAGATTGACACAGTCTTAAGAATAATGCTCTTACCTTTTAATTAATGTTTATAAACTACATTCATACTCATAGATATATCATATTTATATGAATTATTTAAGTATATCATTGAATAACTTCTGAGCGCGTGCTAGCTCGTGGTCTTTTGTTTCTGAACGCAGTTCTAACAAAACAAACATTGTGTATCAAATAATTACTTCATTTTAAAACGGCTACAGTTCATTTACTTTTAATAAAGAGATGGAGGAAAGAGGTTTTATTATTTTGCTGTTGCTCGCAGCTGATTGGCCCGTCTCGTCTATCCATGAGAGAATATAAAGCGTTGATCTGTAATACATGTTAATGATTGATCAGCTTTTCATACATTTATCTGAAGCTTAACTCACATTGACAGATTTAGAAATGCATTTGAGTCTCCATAGTCCTGGTTATACAGAAACCAGGACTGTTATATTATTAATAAGTTTAATTGTGCAATAAAGTAGAATTGTGCACTGATTCATGAGAGACAACACAGAGGAAAAGCAGGTGATTATTGATGATGTGAATTCCCAATTTAAAGTTTCTCATTTTACCACTCAGAAAAAATTTAACTTTTGCCAGATTTACTATCTGAAAGGTTTCTTTTGTACAGCACTGTGATTAAAGAAAATGTCTCCTATTTCTCATTTTTTTAACACCTAAATCAAATCACGTCCCATACTACAGTTAGATATAGCAATATAGCAAAGAATCAAAAGAAAATCTGTCTCTCTCTGTCTCTCTCTCTCTCTCTGTCTCTCTCTCTCTCTCTCTCTCTGTCTCTCTCTCTCTCTCCGTCTCTCTCTCTCTCTCTCCGTCTCTCTCTCTCTCTCCGTCTCTCTCTCCCTCTCTCTCCGTCTCTCTCTCCCTCTCTCTCCGTCTCTCTCTCTCTCTCTCTCTCTCTCTCTCTCTCTCTCTCTCTCTCTCTCTCTCTCTCTCTCTCTCTCTCTCTCTCTCTCTCTCTCTCTCTCTCTCTCTCTCTCTCTCTCTCTATCTCTCTCTCTCTCTATCTCTCTCTATCTCTCATGTTGACCCATGCTTCAGTAGTAATGACATCAGTGCTCTGGTATGTGTAATAAACATTGAGGAACTGAGGCAGATATGAGAGTTTTGGAATCTCTCTCTGTTGTAGGTTTCTCGTCTGAGGTGATCACAGTAATATCACTTCATATTAACCTTCACTTAACTCTCCCTTAAAGACACATTTGTTGTTTTACACTGTCAACAACACACTAAATCCTAACAGAAAACTGTAACATTGTAGAATTTTTAGAACTTGTAGCATCATTTACTTTGTTTACATAGTGTTTCTAAAAATGTGAAGATCCCAGATGTCCCATTATTATACAGATTTAGCTCACTGGAGTTGAATTTGTCTTTAAAAGACTGCTGAAGATTACGTGCACACACACATTTGTGTCTACAGCTGGACTGGGTTCACTTTTATTTTCTTGTAGAAGAGGGACGTGCTGTTTAGTGTGTTCATAGATGATAGATGTTAATGTGATATGACAGCCGGCACTAACAACAACGTGCCGTGGTATTACATGGTATTAGTTACAGTAAGGAGGAAGAGGACATTTTAGAAGAGCAAGTGTCTAAGAAAACACAACTTTGGTCTGCTTATATGTAGTATATGTACAGTATAAAGCTGTACATTATTTAAGGTGTTAATTGTTGTGTGAAGATTGCCGTGTGTTTTTAGTGAATGTAAACACACAGGAGTAAATGTGAAGCGTGATGTTTCTGTGTGTGCTGTTTGCAGGTTGAGAGAGGAAGATGATGGTGGAACAGGGTCTGACATCATCAGCGGGACAGAGATTAGGAGCTCCGGAGGGTCTGGGCATCAGCACCCTGGTCCCGGGACACAAAGCTCCCGTCATGCCCTCTGGACGACCCGTGACCATCAGAGTCCTGCTTCTGGATGACTCAGAAGTGACATTCGACATATCGGTGAGATTTGCTCAGGGGACTTACATACTTTACAAAAGCAAATCAGAGGGTGCTAGCCTTGACTTTGACCATACACCTAAAAGACAAAGCAAACTCTATCCATAAACTTTTCTCCTTCCACAAATAGACCAAACTGTCTGTGGAATGAATGGTGAATACTGTCTCTCCTCTCCTCTTTGTTATATGTTGTTATGATAGTTAATTTAAGGAAATAGAAACAACAACACAGCTTTCAGATTGTTTTCAGATCTTATATATGAATGTTGTGTTGTGGATAGCTTTCAACATGTGCTGAATAAGATTGTGATAGCTGTCAAATCTTTTTTCTGTTTGTTAGGGTTAGTAAGTGTCAAATATAGAGCATATCTGTGCAAACCATCATATTCTCAAAGAATCTCTATGAAATCTGCAACATGGCAGTTCTGTCAAACTACAGAGAGAGATGAAGAGAAAGAGACTTCTGTAACATACACTTGATGATATACTTCGATATCACGTTTATAATGAGTATAGATGTGTTGAACTTGTGTGTTTCTTTGTTTTTTCCTGATATTTTTCAGAGAGCACTGTAAGAAAGAAGTGAGAAATGAGGTCACGACACACTAACACACTTAAAGCGTCTCCTTTATTCTGCTGCTGAACAATAACACATTTTACACTTTAAAACTGGGACAAACACAAATCATTTACATACACATCAATAAGAGAGAGTTGAAAAATACTGAGAGAAAACTGCTGGTAGCTGGAGATAACCACATATCACAATGTATTTGTTTTTATTACGAATATACTGAATCATCTGTTTATATTTTACTAAAGTCCTGTTGATAGAGTCCAGACGAAAATGGAAATATACACGAGTTATGAATGTGACAACACACTTTGTAGGATTTCTGTGAAAATACACAAACCAGAAGCAATAATACCCAACAAATGAAGAAGAGATGACTCTTAACATCATATAGTTATTTTATTTTAATTTTCATGTGTTTATTTATGAGGAATATGAACTGTTATGAATGTGACAATACTGAATTAGGCGTGTGTGTGTGTGTGTGTGTGTGTGTGTGTGTGTGTGTGTGTGCGTGTGCGTGTGTGTGTGTGTGTGTATAATGGATCTTTATGGGGTGTGGAAGGTTCTCGCTGTTGTCTCATGTTCACACCTGTTTCACACTTGAGCTGTGTGTTCAGACATTACTAGGGTAATTCTCTGAAACACGTGCCATTTTCCATTTTTGAATGTTAACAAATTGCACTGCTGACTTGAACTAATTTGTTTTATATTACAGCATGATATGCATAGACTGATGATAGGCCTAATGGTAACATGGTTGACAGTTTCATTTCAATCATTAGTCTAGTTCTCAATTCATTAAATCATGCTAACAGAGTTGACAATTTATTTTGTTAGCTGTGGCAGTGACATAAAGTCAGGAACATATGAAAAAAAATATTTTTTTATATTGTTAATTGCAATAATAACTTCCAGTAATAACTGTAAGTATGAAATGAGATTAGATTTATCATATAATAAGCTGAGGATCAGAAGCCGAGTTTAGAGAACAGACTGAATCTGAATGTGCTTCAGTTGAGGTTTGTTTCTCTGTGAAATATCATACCGTCTGTCAGCCGTATTGTGTGTTCATTGGTTGAGGTTTCTGCTAACGGATGACTGAGGGTTTATATTCTCTCTTTCTCTTTGTTTTCTTGGTCATTGCCTCAAACACAACATTTTTTCACACACCATGATGAAAGCTTTGTGTATCTCTGTCTTTACGTTTGCTTTGTCCAGTATCAATTGCGGTGAAAAGCCAGTCATTTTCTCACATTCTTTTATTTGTGCACTATGACACAGTTCTCTTAAAGGTAATGTAAGTGTTGCTTGTCTGGGTCAAACTCAATGCTTGCCAGGCTGTTGCTGTGTGGTTGTCAGAATGTTGTTGGAATGTTATGGGGATTGCTAAGGTGTTGCTACACATGATTGTCTGGGTCTAAACACAGTCCACACACAGAAATACGTGTCTTGTCCCTCCTTCGTTAGGAGTGTATGATTTCTTTCAGGTTAGCAGGTTTGCAACAGGTTTTGGGTTGTAGTTTTAGGTTTGATTCTCAGGGAACACACATACTGATAAAATATAGTTTGAATACACGGTAGGACACTTTAAATAGAAGTGTCTGCATGAATGCAAAGACTTAATGTAAAGTGTTATCATAAATGTTTAACTGTAAATTCTGTGTGTAGATGTGTGTTTAAAAGGCACACAAAAGAAACACCTGCTGTTAACAATCTCAACACCGGCTGTTATTTCTGACATCATCTCTGCCAGTAGAGAGCATGAATAACAACTGTGTGTGTGTGTGTGTGTGTGTGTGTGTGTGTGTGTGTGTGTGTGTGTGTGTGTGTGTGTGTTTATACGGACCTGTCTTAAGGGCATGACAAAGACCATCTGTCCTCTTGACTCCGAGTAAAGCGAGTATGACAGTACCGTCCTTTCTGTACACAAAATGCCTCAGATCTCACAGACCAACAGTGCTGAACAAATGTTTCAGAGTGATTTTCTGCTGACTGAACACCAGCTCCTTCAGGGCTTAGTTAATAAACACACACACATTTATCATATGACCTTTTACTAATTGACTTGGCTTATGTTAACTAGGTCAATACTGTTGAGAGAGAGAGAGAGAGAGAGTCTTACATTGAGAGAGTGTGAGATATGAAATGTTGCTTTGGGTGTCCCTGAAGTGAATATAAAGGAACAGCTGCACAGTCACTTGTGTGTCTTTGTAAGTTCATTTTCAGATATTGAATGATGACTGTCTATGGCATATAAACATTCTTTTCCTTCTCCCTGTCATCTTTTGTCCATTAATCCTTTCTTCTCAGTGAAAGTATAGTTCATCATTTACCAAAAAATTATGTCTCTCTCTGTCTGTGCCCCATGCCTGTTTCCTCTATCTGTCTCTGTCTGTGTCTCTGTCTGTTCTGTCTACCTCTCTGTCTCTGTTTCTCTGTCTGTTGCCTCTGTCTCTGTCTCTCTGTCTGTTCCTGTTTCTCTATCTGTTCTCTGTCTGTGTCTGTTGTCCTCTGTCTGTCAGTCTCTCTGTCTGTTTCTCTCTGTCTGTCTGTCTCTCTGTCTGTACCTGTCTCTCTGTCTGCTTCTCTCTGTCTGTTCTCTCATCTGTTGTTCCTCTCTCTGTTCTCTCTGTCTGTTCTCTACCTGTTTCTCTATGCCTGTGTCTCCTGTCTGTCTCTGTGTCTCTCTGTGTCTCTCTGTCTGTTTCTGTTTCTCTGTCTGTTGTCCTGTTTCTCTCTGTCTGCCACCTGTCTCTGTCTCTCTGTCTGTTACCTGTCTCTCTGTTGCCTGTCTCTGTCTGTTGCCTGTCTCTCTCTGTCTCTCTGTCTATCTGCTTTCTCCTGTCTCTGTCTGTCACCGTGTCTCATCTGTCTGTCTGTGTCTGTTTCTCTGTCTGTTGTCTCTCTCTCTCTCTCTGTCTGTTACCTGTCTCTCTATCTGTTACCTGTTTCTCTGTCTGTGTCTCTCTGTCTGTTCTGTCTGTCTGTCTGTCTGTTTCTCTCATCTGTCTCTCTGTCTGTTTCTCTGTCACCTGTCTCTGATTGCCTGTCTCTCTGTCTGCTTACCTCTGTCTCCATCTCTGTCTGTTGTCTTGTCCTGTCTCTCTGTCTGTTACCTGTCTCTCTGTCTGTTAACACCTGTTTCTCTGTCTGTTGCCTGTTTCTCTATCTGTCTGTCTCTCTCTCTGTCTCTATCTGTTGCCTGTTCTCTATCTGTTAACACCTGTTTCTGTCTGATTACCTGTCTCTATCTGTTGCCTGTCTCTGTCTGTTGCCTGTCTCTCTGTCTCTACCCTGTTTCTCTGTCTGTTGCCTGTCTGTCTCTCTGTCTGTTGCCTCTCTTTCTCTATCTGTTGTCTCTCTGTCTGTTCTCTGTCTGTTCTGTTTCTCTGTCTGTTGCCTCTCTCTCTATCTGTTGCCTTCTCTCTGTTGCCTGTCTCACCTGTCTCTCTGTCTGTTACCTGTCTCTCTGTCTGTTACCTGTCTCTCTGTCTGTTACCTGTCTCTCTATCTGTTACCTGTCTCTCTGTCTGTTACCTCTCTCTCTGTCTGTTACCTGTTTCTCTATCTGTTACCTGTTTCTCTATCTGTTACCTGTTTCTCTATCTGTTACCTGTCTCTCTCTCTGTTACCTGTCTCTCTCTGTCTCTTCTATCTGTTACCTGTTTCTCTATCTGTTACCTGTCTCTCTATCTGTTACCTGTTTCTCTATCTGTTACCTCTCTCTCTCTATCTGTTACCTCTCTCTCTCTGTCTGTTACCTGTCTCTCTATCTGTTACCTCTCTCTCTCTATCTGTTACCTGTTTCTCTATCTGTTACCTGTTTCTCTATCTGTTACCTGTCTCTCTGTCTGTTACCTGTCTCTCTATCTGTTACCTGTTTCTCTATCTGTTACCTGTCTCTCTGTCTGTTACCTGTCTCTCTCTATCTGTTACCTGTCTCTCTGTCTGTTACCTGTCTCTCTATCTGTTACCTGTTTCTCTATCTGTTACCTGTTTCTCTCATCTGTTGTCTACCTGTCTGTTTCTCTATCTGTTACCTGTCTCCTCTCTATCTTCCTCTCTCTAATCTGTTACCTGTTTCTCTGTCTGTTACCTGCCCCTCTCTCTCTATCTGTTTTACCTGTCTCTCTATTGCCTGTCTACCTGTTGCCTCTCTCTCTGTCTGTCTCTCCTGTCTGTTACCTCTCTCTCTATCTCTCTACCTGTTTCTATCTATTGCCCTTACTCTGTTTCTCTATCTGTTACCTGTCTCTCTGTCTCTATACCTGTCTCTCTCTCTGTCTGTTACCCTGTATCTCTATCTGTTTCCAATCTGTCTCTCTGTCTGTTACCTGTTCTCTCTATCTGTTACCTCTCTCTCTCTATCTGTTACCTGTCTCTCTGTCTGTTACCTGTCTCTCTATCTGTTACCCCTCTCTCTCTATCTGTTACCTGTCTCTCTATCTGTTACCTGTCTCTCTATCTGTTACCTGTCTCTATCTGTTACTCTATCTGTCCTCTCTGTTCTGTCTCTTTTCTGTTACCTCTATCTTGTTTCTCTCTCTGTTCCTGATATCCTTACCTGTGTCTATCTGTCTACTATTCCTCCTGTTAGTTATCTCTATCTATTTCCTTTTATTTCTCTATCCTTATCTCCATGTTACTTCTCTAATCCTATTTATTCTCATGGGAAATTGGATTCATTTCGACCATTTGTCTTCAGGATGGAATGTTTACCATCTCACTGTCTTAGTTCCTCAGATATTTGCTGAGACTTGTGGCCCTCAGAAGAGGGCGGGGCTATTGTCATGATGATGTCACTAATGAGTATTCTTGTAGCTTATGTATTATCCTTCTATCTAGGTTGTTAGAAAGTGTTCCTGGTTCTGTTTGTCCTAGTAACACTAACGTTCACTGTGACACTGAACAAGTCCATCAATTTTAAGTTTGTCATGAGTAGAACAATATTCAACAATGGAATAATAGGGAAACAACATGGGTGTTCCTCCTGAGGAACGGTGACAGTTAACAGGTTTAAATGAAGTTATCCTGTAAGGTGTCCAAATAAATCAGTATTCCAGCCAACATGCAGTTGTCTTTGTATAAATCGTGCTAAAGGTTCTTTAAAGGTTTCTGCTTTTATTTGAGAATATTCCTCTACATTTGTTGCTGTAGTGGTTTGTTAGGTTAATTTAGGACAGTCTGTAGGTTATGTTACAGTATAGGCAGTGAGTCAGTGATATCACTGCAGTGACGGGTCTTATTTTATATTTTAAAGCACCATATGTATTTAGTGATATGATCTGTGTTTGTTTTGTTGTTATTAGCATCGTTCATCTGGACGGGTTTTGTTTGAGATGGTTTGCTCACACCTGAACCTCATTGAGGGTGATTACTTTGGCCTGGAGTTTCAGAACCATCACAGACGGATGGTGAGTGAGAAGAAACAGAGCAGAAAATGTGTTTGGGATAAAATCCAAACAGGGACTGAACTCATGTGTGCTGTGTGCTCTACTCCACAGGTCTGGCTGGATTTACTAAAGCCCATTAGAAAACAGATCACACGTAAGACTCTCTCTCTCTCTCTCTCTCTCTCTCTCTCTCTCTCTCTCTGGTCTCTCTCAGTCTCCACTCTATGTATCTCACTCCTGTCTGACTGTAGTCTGTCTCTCGCTGTGCCTGTTATCTCGTTCCTCTCTCTCCACCTCCGTCTGGTCCTTCCTCTCTCTGGTCGTGGTCGGGTGATCTCTCTCCGTCTCAAACAGGGCTATAAATTGTGTGCTGTAGTGTCCCAGGTGTCCCCAAACACACAGTTCTTCGGTTTGTTGTGAAATATTTTCCCCCTGGTCATTCGCTTCTCTTGGAGGAGCTCACCAGGTGAGGACATTTTAATCTTTTACTCTCCTTTTATTTGTGCAGTATCTCTGACGTTTGTTTATATGCCTGTTTTCTTTCAGGTACTTGTTTGCGTTGCAGGTGAGACAGGATCTATGCAGTGGACGGCTCACCTGCAGTGACTCCAATGCTGCTCTTCTAGTATCTCATATCATCCAGTGTAAGTTAACAAGCTTAAAACAAACTAAAATCTCACAGCGAGTGTGTTCACAGCAGTCATAACCTGTTTTACAGAACTGACATCTAAAGCTGTATAATAATCTATAGATGCACACCTGTGACCACCTGTGAACACACACCAATAACTTAATAAACAGTCTACAGTTACCTCAATAATGAATATTGCTATCTTTTATCATGGTTAAATCTGTGACCCATCACAACCCTTACAAACATGCTTTTCTGTAGCTCAGTTGCTATGAGTTTACTGCTAGCAACGCCAAGGTCATGGGTTTGATCCCAGGGATTGCACATACTCCAAAAAATATATAGTGTAATGTGCTGTAAGTCGCTTCTGATGGAAGCGTCTGCCAAATGCCCAAATGTAAAGCAAGATGTGTGTTCAGATGTGCTATAAGTGCTTCTTTTAAGCCAGTGGTTCCCAAACTGGGGTACATGTACCTGTGTACACAAATAACAGGCATTCTTTAAATTAACTGTGTGTTTGTGTAGCTGAGATTGGTGATTTTGAAGAAACTCCATGCAGACAGCATCTTCTGAACACCAGCTACATCCCTGATCAAATGGCCCTGATGGACAAAATCATGGAGTTCCACCATAAACACGTGTGAGTATCCAGACAAACACAGATGCTGATGTGCTTAGATACCAGCTTCCCATGTCACGTGCCTGTGTGTGTGTGTGTGTGTGTGTGTGTGTGTGTAGTGGACAGACTCCAGCAGTGTCAGATCTGCATCTGTTGGAGGTAGCGTGCAGGTTGGACATGTACGGCATACGACTTCACTCAGCTAAAGACAGAGATGGTACGAAACTCAGTCTGGCTGTAGGACACAGTGGAGTCCTTGTGTTTCAGGTACACACACACACACACACAAGCATATATGAACAGCAGAATGCATGACATGACAAGAGTTGTGTTGTGTTCAGGGTCACACCAGGATCAACTGTTTCAGCTGGTCAAATATTCGCAAACTGAGTTTCAAGAGAAGAAGATTCCTTATTAAACTGAGATCAGATCCAAGCGTGAGTCTCATTTCTGCTATATCTGTTTGTAATAAAGCTTCATCAGAGTATGATGTTAACGTTGTGGTTTAGTGTGTAGAGAATGTGTGATCTGACAAAACATAAGCACTGAATGCAATGTATGTGACTTTGAATACAGATGTCTGTCAAATGCATAAATATAAATGAATTCTTTTTCTTCCTGTAGCAGAATGTTGGTCCAGATATATCAGAGTTTTTGATGGCAAGTCGGGACTACTGTAAAATGTTCTGGAAGATCTGTGTGGAGTATCACGCTTTCTTCAGGCTCTTTGAAGAGCCCAGACCCAAACCCAAAGCAGTTCTGTTCAGCCGCGGCTCATCCTTCAGATTCAGGTACTGTAACATCCAGCAGATCAGTCTACACGTGCATCCAGCTAACAACAATATGCTGTAGGAACGCTTTGCTAACATTCCCATTAAGTTATAGAAACGTTTTTTCTAAATGTGTTTCACTAACAGTGTAAGACTAATCAACGTTCTGTAACATTTTTATAACTTTGTTATATAGAACGTTAGCTGGGCATGTCTGCTCATGTAAATCTCTGTTGAAATGACTTTCCATGCCTTAAATAAAATAAATATATAATAAGAAGGTTGTACAATAATGGACATACTATACTATTGCATTACGAGGAAGTTTTTGGACATGCTGATGTGATGATATATATCTGTTGTTAATCTACTGTGTGAATTTACTAAACCAGTTGATTAAAGTTTTTTCTAATGTAATGCAATGAAATTCATCCGCGTGTGTGTGCATTTGTTGATATCTACTGTATGAATATAATTTTGCTTAGTATTTGGCACAGTTGTCCACTAAATCCCCCTCAACCATCTTCTCTACAGCGGGCGGACACAGAAACAGGTCATAGATTATGTGACGGAGAATGAGTTTAAAAAACTGCCCTATGAAAGGTGAGTATCAACAGTTTTTTGTAAGGAATAGACAGTCTGTAATTCAGTGTTACTCCTCCTTTAAGATGTCTTTGGTGTTTGTACAGTATGTGTTTGTTTGCCTTTCTTTCAGGAAACACAGTAGAGTTCAGAACATCAACAGCACATCACCTCTCAATTCTGTCCTGACAGTCAGTGTCTCCATATCACATCTCATATTTGATATAAACACACAATATCTAAGAACCGCGTAATCTGGAGTATTGATGTACTGAAGGTCTTTTTCTCTCAGGTTGGGAAGCAGAGAGGATCGTTTCTAGTGAGCTCTGAAGATTCTGCTGTTTTGAGACCATGTGGAAACTCCTCGCCGTCGACCCAACGCAACGGATGCAGCGAGCAAACCTTCCAAGACCAGGAGGATCAACATCAGCCCGTGAATCGAGCAGGTCTGGCGTCCCGCGCAGCCAAAGGCAGCAGCTCATCCATCCCTTATATAGACTGCAGTGACGCAGAGTTTAGTGAACACGAGGTCAAAGGTCGGCTCAGCAGATCGCACACACGTGACAGCTGCGCTATCGGCGCGACCGATCGCGGCGCAGGGTTCGGTATGCCCCGCCCACATCAGCCAGACAGATACCTGGGCAAGTTCAGACAGAAAGAGTCTCCCCCGCCCCTTTCCCCCGTAAGCCAAGCCGAAAGCCCCGCCCATAGCTATCCCAGCCCCTCCTCCCCTAATCAAAGCGCTAGCATTTTTGAGTCGTCGTTTTTCGGAGGTAGGGCTCCGGTACGTGGGCCGCTTCATAGCACGCTGCTGGAAGAGCTGGTCTCAAAAAGCCCCATCAAACACTGCATGGGCACCAGGAGCCTGACGTCTAGCCCCGCCCCCTCCTCTTTTCATAGGACCGGCTCTCTAAGCCACACCCAGTATAACGGAAACACCGAGCGGAGCTTCGGTTCAAAGGCGGGGCTCCGGGAGGACAGGGGTGGGCTTTTTAGTAGCTGTTCTCCAATCATGAATCGCTCGGCAAACAAGTCGCAGAACGCGTACGGTATCCCATCAGAAACAAACACACGTGTGTTAAATCAGCCACACACTCCCGTTATCTCCCGGACCGAGCGAATGGCGATGCTAGAGCGCAGGATGTTAGCCAATGGGCTCACACCTCCCGGTAAGGCCAATCTCAAAACGAACTCCCCACGTCGCCTTTTCGGTGCGGTGCAGATGATTGACGGCTCCACCAGTAGTGGAACCGATACCAGTGACTCAGAGGAGGCGGAGTCTACTGGCTCCTGCAGCCAATCGCTGGGGTTTGAAAATTCAGCAGAAACCCACAAACAAATATTCCCCAGAAACAAATACTCGTTCGGCAGTCTGCAGCTGGATGAGCTCGATGATGACGGAGGAGGCGTGAACCTCAGTGACGAGGAAGGAATGCAAGTGTTTAGCTGCTAGCGTCCTCACAGGTTAGCTTAAAAACATGACCTGAGACGACCTTAGCAGCGTGACAGGGCCGATATTCATCCTTCTCCTGAGGGGGCTGAGTCATCTTTTACAGTGCCAAGTTCTGCACAGAACCCAAAAGCACACGGTTCTAATGCTGTAATCTTCTGGAAGGTTTCGAGTGATGATGTCACTCTGGAGTAATGCTGCCCTCAAGTCCTCATGAGAACTTTATACTTATACTAGTCAAAATTACAATCTAATGAACAGTGAAGTTGTTTTGGTCGACATTAATTACACATGAAATTTGGTTTCAGTAGATAGACTTTTCACTGGACCAGATTGTTAATAATGACCTCACACAGTATAGTATGTATTATGCTTTTACAAACCTTGCGTCATTTCGATTTTTGATGATGAGTGAGTGTCACATGACGTGCAGGTGTTTATCTGCCTTATTTTGGTCGGTCCAAATCCGATTTTTGTGCGTGTCCAATTGAAAAGTGTGAACTACAAATCACATGAAATCAGATTTTTACAGATTGTGGTTTGAAATCCCATTCAGATCACATTTCTGCAAATAAGCTTCAGTCTAATGGTCTGATTGGATTCATGTAGATTTTTTTCACTGGCACATTTTCACACCATATCATTTTCACGTTTTTCAGTCTGATCAGACACACAATCGTTAATGTGAATGTCAACCAAAGATATGGACAATATTTGCGTTCAGCATGTTTTTGATTTGCTGTTCATCGTGCGTCTCATTTTTAAGTTGTGACACATTAGTCGACAAACATGAAACAAACCCAGAAACCCTGCTGTTGGTAATAAAGACATGATGGAGACGTTCATGAGCTTGTAAATATGATGAGTGGGACTTGAAGGCAGTGTGATTTACTTCAGAAACATCTGTGATGTTGTAGACACTCGGTGAGGTGATGCTTGATTTCAATAGAGAACACGTTCTGATGCCTTCAGTGTTTCTGAAAATCTGTTTACCGTTTTCAATAAGGTCTTATTAGTGTTTTTAATAATACTAGAAAATCACATAAATACTTGGAAATGATTGTAGTATTTGAAGCATGTAGTGTAGAGCTTCACTGGGATGAGAATTGAATTTATACAGTAATTCTACTTTTCTTAATAATCTCATGGGTGTTTGGACAGTAAACTGCTGCTTTATAAAACTCCTTTCTTACATTTTGAGCTTCAGATTTCTTTCATATGTTATCTTTACTAACAAAGACTGGACATGTCCATATGATAAGGTCATTGCATGGTTTTGTAGTTAGTTTTAATGTAAGCATTAGTAATTTAAGGGATTTATTGTGTCATGAATGTATTTGTCAGTAAGAGATTGCTTTCAGTTGAGGAAATCATTTAAAGGAACATCTAAATTCTGTCGATATGGACTCAATATTTAGCCTCCTGTCATTCATTTACCACCTGACTGTTCTTTCTTCAGTGGAAGACAAAAGGAGAAATGTTGAGGAATGTTTATTTTTCCATATAGCAAATGTTTTCAGTGACTATTGTACATTTTCAAAACATTTGAAAACAAACTTAAATGTAAATCATTTCATAAAAATTGGCTTATTATCTTTGCACAAGTCGATTCTGATACATTCTTCAAACTCCTGTTGGTTTTATGGATGAAGAAAGTGATACATGTTAGAAATGACATGATGCTAGTAAATGATAACAGAATTTTCTTTCTTTTTTTTCTGAGCTGTTTACGATGTTTCAGTCCAAACATCACATAACAGCGTTTGTGTCTCACTCCTTTTAACTCTCGTTCTCTCACTTTTACTTCAGCAGGGATTAGAAAAGACATTTCATTAACCATTATTGATATCAACAAACAACATAGATCACATGTTAAAATGATGGCATTTTATTATACAAATGAGAGTGTTTTTGTTTAGTCTTTTCTGAAATGTTTCTAATCCCTGCCTGTGTTTTAATCACTGCACTATTGGCTGATATTGTACAGTATTCCTGTTTTTTTCCTGTTATTTATTTATTTTTTGCTAACTGAAAGTGCTTGAGCTTGTCATTTTTAAAGAATAAATGCTTGTCATGTTTTCTGCTGGCGTTCAGATGGAATGAATGTAACACTGATGAAATGCCGCTTGCATGTTCTGCTCTCACACGATTCTTCTGTTGTTATTATTCACTGACACTGAAACATTTACACACATGATGATGTGAATATGCTTTAGAATGTGTGTGTGATATGACACTTCTGCTGTGTTTATTCACACAATGAAGCATGTGAGCTGGACTAAAGTCTTCTGCCACCTGCTGTTTATCTGTGTGAATGACATGATGAGAAAAGTTCAGAATGAAATACTGGTTTTACTGCATACTCTTTCATTCAAATATATAAACCAGTTCACATCAGTACAGAACATGATGCTCTCGTCACATCATTATGTACTTGAGGGGTTTTAGTCCGGTTGAATCGAGCATATTGCATTGTATGATACTGTTCTCTGTGCTCTTTAAATACCACACATTTATAAAAAGAGAAGTCTCTCTTCCTAAAAAGTTCTTTATCAGGCTGTATGGTTCCAAAAAGAACCTTTAAAATCCACAAAATCATGCTGTTGCACAAAAGATTCTTTGTAGTATAACAAGGTTCTAGTACCTAACAATGAAATGGTTCTTTACGACCCGCTGACAGAAAGGTTCTTTAAGGAACCAAAAACAGTTCTGAGCAGAACTCTCTATCTTTATGTGGATCATCTGAGTGATCTAAGTGTCCATGCTAGTATGTCATTCTGAACAAAGTGCTTGTCTCTTTTTTCTGATGTTTTCTGATCTTCTGCTGCTCTGGATGAACCACACACACTTTTTAACACTGTATTTTGCGCACTAGTGTCAATAAAGTTCCAGTTGGTCTTTAAAGACTCAATGGTTTCTTAAAGCTCCCGCCGCTCATGTCTGTGGCTGTATTCTGCATGTCAGCTTTACACTATACATACATGTTTCATGTTGTCTCTCTGTATAGTGTAGTGTGCTTTGTGTCATATGTATGTATATGTTGTCTGACAAACATTTGGATCTTTATTTTAAATATTCGTGCCCTCATTTTAGAATAATCGAGCGGTTAACTGTGAAATAACAGTGAATTATCTTTTAAACTCTTATATCTTTTAGGTTTGTTGTTCATTTCATTTGGTACTCTGGTCATTTTCTCATCATTTGAATGTAAAGGATGCGTTTTCAGCAATATAAAGTATTTCTCTGTGGACTGCTCTTAAGTCATTATGTAGTTCAATAGATTCATTTCAAAAACCATTTTGTTGACATAAAATGATTCGTTTTGTAAGGCAGTTCATACAGAGGCACAATATACATTTATCTTGATATAGTTTTTGACTGGTAGTGTACAGTACACATTATGACACTCTTAAAAATAAAGGTTTCTTAAACATCCTGTTGAATTAAAGGTTCTGTAGACTTTAATAATACAAGAAAGAAATGATTTTTGGGAAACTGTTTGTTCTATGGCATGTGTAGAGAGAGAGCACATTATGAAGCTTTATTTTTAAGACTGTAGTGTCGGGCTGGACTCACATCTGTTTCATTCATCATGACTGCAGTGCTTAATGGAAACACATGAGGAGATTTCAGGCAAGCATTGAGAAACACCTGCTGTAGAGACAAAAACATGCACAGCGTTTCAGAAGTGTAGAATATGTGTCCATACTTACATACTTATAGCTCTGTGTTTCCCATTTGAATAAATACTTTATGAATAGTACAGTACAGTAATGTTTATGGTAATGATAACTCTGGGTTTATACCGCGGGTCGGGACACACCGGTGGGTCGTACAGTGAGATAAGAACTGTTTAGTTTAGTTAAAGACTAACAATGACAATGGATCTGATGTCTGGCCTTAAACACAATATTGGTATTACTGTTAAACTTACGTGTAATATTTATTTGATTTATATTTAACCTTCATTTTAATTAAAAAAATATTTTGGTGGGTCTTGAGATTTGGGATAAAAAGTTTGGAAACCGCTGCTCTGAGACACCACACAGAATTATTATTATAATATTACTACAGTAATTATTTGTTAGTGCTTCTCTTAAAACACACATGAGATGATGGTGATAAATGTGACAGGAGGATGTGTGATAATGACATGATCTCTGTCTGCATGTCATCCTCAGAGGTCACAAATGCTCTGGTGACATTAGTGAACGGTCACGCTGATGACTGCAGAGGTGTGACACCATCACCTCTCATCTCACCTGTGCTGAATGACATCACTGCCAAACACATCCATGATGATGATGACAACAGGAGAAAGGTGAGAGAGAGAGAGAGAGAGAGAGAGAGAGAGAGATGTTAGAATATGAGTGACTGTTATTTATATTACAGTATTTACTAATGATGTGTACTGATGGTGTGTGATGTAGATGTGTCCTGCAGATGATTCATACTTCATAACTAAAGAGCTGCTGAACACTGAGAGAACATACCTGAAGGATCTGGAGCTCATCACCGTGGTAAATAACACACACGTGTCCCATTCAGCTCACAGCAATACACTGAGCATTCATCAGGTTTAAAGAGCTACTGTTTGTGTGCTGTGTGTGTTTAAATTGAAACTTTTGTGACTTTTTGTTTGAGAAACTTTTGTTTCTCATTGTGGTAAGGGCATTGTAATTTGATTGATGTGTGTGTGTCAGTGGTTTCAGGGAGTGTTGGATAAGGAGGAGTGTGTTCATGACTCTCTGAAGAACCTACTGACCTCCACCTATGAGCCTCTACACACACATCACACACACTTCCTGCAGGAGCTTGAAGAGAGACTTTCACTGTGGTGAGTCACACACACACACATCACACACACACATCACACACACACACACACACACATCACACACACACACACACACACACACACATCACACACATCATACACACACATCACACACACATCACACACACACACACACATCACACACATCACACACACATCACACACACACATCACACACACACACACACACACACACACACACACACACACACACACACACACATCACACACACATCACACACACACACACACACACACATACATCACACATCACACACACACACACATCACATCACACACACACACACATCACACACACATCACACACACACACATAACACACACACATACACACTGGGTTTCATGTTTTATGGGGTCCTTCTATAGTCATCATGTCTCAGCTCATTCTCTTATAGTAGTGTCTGTATTGTGTTTTATTGTGTGTGTCAGGGAGTCAAATGAAGATTGTCATCATGTTGGAGACCTGCTGTTAAAGCTCATCCGAGATCTGAAGGTGATTCTGTGTGTTGGCTTTCTTCGATTGTTTGGCTTGTGTGAGTGATATTAAAGCGCAGATGTTTCTCTTCTCATAGTGTTTTTCAGCTGAGCTTCAGATGACTTCAGAGTGTGTGTACGCGCTGGAGAAAGCGTGTGCTGCGTCTCACAGGCTGAAGTTTGTCTGTCGTGAATTTGAGCTACAGAAAGTTTGTTACGTCCCATTAAACGTCTTTCTGCTGAGACCTGGACATCGACTGCTGCACTACAGACAGATCCTGAACCGACTCTGTGAACATTATCCACCGACACACACACACTACAGTCACTGCACAGGTGAGAGAGATCCCACATCATGTACTTCAGATCTAACCCTAAGTGTAACACAATCAATGTCACAATGGAACATGATTCGATTTGTTTGCATTGATTGTGCCGTGTCTTTGTTTTCATTGAAAGCTGCAAAGCATAAAAACAAACCAAAAATCAGTTCTTGAGCAAGTACATTAAAATCACTCATCAGCAATGATACGTGTAGAATAATGATTTATCAGTGGAGCTGTTAGTTTTATTTTGCAGGAAATGCCAGTTTGATTTGACTTCAACACGTGTAGTTATAAGTACACAAAGTAACCTGCAATTTTTGATTAATTAAATGAGGTTTATTTAACAAAGTTCGGGAGGAGCATGGTCATGTAATCCAACCAATCAGCATGGAGAGGTCTCTCTCTCTCTCTCTCTCTCTCTCTCTCTCTCTCTCTCTCTATATATATATATAGCTGCTCCTCTTCTCTGTCCCGTGACAGTTTTTGCCTCATCCCTCCTCCTCCCCATCACCTCTCTCTCCACTGATGTCTATCCCACTTCAAAAGGGGAAGCTCTGGGTAAAATACAGAGCTCTGAGTCCTCCCCTCGGACAGCACGTCAAATACACTTTGTCTTCATATCTGATTACATGTTAAAGCGAACTCATAAAACAGAAATGGCGATGAAGTGGCTAAAGTACAGATTGCAGCTTTAAAAACATGCAAACCAAATGTATTCATTTGATATATATGTTTTCATTTGTGTGTTCATGTGTGTGTTGTAGCGGCACTGGCTGATGTGTGTGAGCTGGAGGCGGAGCTTCATTCTGCTCTGGTGAAGACTGAGAACTATCAGAAAGTGTTGGAGTTTCAGAAGGATGTGATTGGTGTTCAGAATGTGTCTGTATCTGGACGTCAGCTCATCAGACTGGGCTGTCTCAGTAAACTCTCTGGAAGAGGTCTTCAACAGCGCATGTTCTTCCTGGTCAGATTTCACTACACACACATACACACACACACACACACACACACACACACACACACACACACACACACACACACACACACACACACACACATACACACACACACACACACACACACACACACACACACACACACACACACACACACACATGCACACGCACGCACACACACGCACACACACACGCACACACATGCACACACACACACAGGTTTGTTTTGGTATGTTCATGAGGGTTTGCCATAGGCTACTTTCTCTCTTCTCTAACCCTCACACAAATCTGGTTGATCTGACATTTTACCATCTGCATTGTAATGAACTTCATGATTTTCTGTCTTTATGTGGAGACAGTTTAGTGACGTGCTTCTGTACAGCACTCGAGGAATAACATCCATCAATCAGTTTTCACTACACAGACAACTTCCTCTACGTGGAATGACAGTAAGAGCATGAAATCTCAGATTTAACCTACTGCTGACGTTATCGACTGACACGACAATCCACTTACGACATCTGTGTGTGTGTGTGTTTAGATCCGGGAGAGCGAGGACGAGTGGGGCGTTCCACATTCATTCACACTGATGGTACAGCAGCAGTCTCTGGTGGTCGCCGCCTGGTAACGTCCACTTACAGTAAAAATCTACTCTAAAACTCTTACAAAGTGAAGAGCTCATTTTCACTCAGAGACATTCTTAAAGTCACTGTGAAATTGAAAACTATAGTGTTTATTAGAAATAATTTATTTGTGCACTTTTTTTAAATTAAAACTGTTAAAACTTTACCCTCCTCTCCGCCTCGAAATGACCACTCTTGAGGTCATGAGGAATGGCACGAGGACAAAAACCATTCAATCAGTTCTCCATGTCTAAAATCATGAGTACATTATTCCCCACTTCAGAAGATACAGTTACAGGCGTCTTTGTTGTGGAAAAAGGTTTTTTAGAAATATTAGGAAAGAAATGGTTCTTTTGCTCATGTTTGTGTTATCATCCAGACAGCCAGTTCATGTCACTTTTTCACTTTATTAATGATACCATAGATACACACCAGTACAGTTTCTTCAGTTTTTTTTAAATGGATGTGATTGTGTGTCTGTCAGTTCAGAGTCAGAAATGGAGAAATGGATGGAGGATTTAAAGAGTGCTGTTGATCTGTCAGAGGAATCTACTGATGGACAGACTGCTGACCTGCTGATGAAAGACTGCAGTAAATCACACATCACATCTACTGCTCATTTCATTTACTCAAATAATTCAATATTCAATATAATTCTTCTTTGATGAAATTAAGGAAATGTGTCACATTATGGAAGTAAAATGGGTTGTGAGTGGCACTTAATGTATAATTTAATATAGAACTTATATTAGCTGTTTAATTTTCATCTAAAAGAAATAAAAACGATTAAATAATTCTTCATAGATAAATAAGTTTGGGTTGGGAAGATAATTGCGTGTGTTTGTCATAAACAAGATATGAGAATAGAGTTCCTATGCTTTATAAATTTTCCCAGAATCCTCTGGGGTTACAGAAGTGGAGTCTGAGGATGATCTTGACGGCTCACAGTCATCTCTAGTGCGCCATGGCAACAGCTCGACAAACACGCTTCACCGTGGCAACACTACAACACACGTGTGTTGGCATCGCAACACCAGCGTTTCCATGCTGGACTTCAGCAAAGCGCTAGAGGTACCGGCGTGTGTGTGTGTGTTTGTGTGTGTGTGATAATACAGTGTGTTCAATCTTCTCTGTGTCTGACAGAATCAGCTCTCAGGGAATCTGCTGAGAAAGTTTAAGAACAGCAATGGTTGGCAGAAACTCTGGGTGGTCTTTACCAATTTCACACTATTCTTCTACAAAACACATGAGGTAAAACACAATCACACACATACACATGTGCACAAACACCCACATGACAGAATTTTTCAACAAATTCTCTCTGTCTCTGTCTCTCTCTCTCTCTCTCTCTCTCTCTCTCTCTCTCTCTCTCTCTCTCTCTCTCTCTCTCTCTCTCTCCTCTCTCTCTCTCCCTCTCTCTCTCTCTCCTCTCTCTCTCTCTCTCTCTCTCTCTCTCTCTCTCTCTCTCTCTCTCTCTCTCTCTCTCTCTCTCTCTCTCTCTCTCTCTCTCTCTCTCTCTCCTCTCCTCTCTCCTCTCCTCTCTCTCTCTCTCTCCTCTCCCTCTCTCTCCCTCTCTCTCTCTCTCTCTCTGTCTCTCTCTCTCTCTCTCTCTCTCTCTCTCTCTCTCTCTCTCTCTCTCTCTCTCTCTCTCCTCTCTCTCTCTCTCACCCTCTCTCTCTCTCCTCTCTCTCTCTCTCTCTCTCTCTCTCTCTCTCTCTCTCTCTCTCTCTCTCTCTCTCTCTCTCTCCCTCACTCTCTCTCTCAGGATGAGTATCCATTGGCCAGTTTGCCATTGTTGGGTTACTCAGTAACTGAAGCTGGCGAGTCAGAAAACATTCATAAAGATCATGTCTTCAAACTGCATTTCAAATCTCATGTCTACTACTTCAGAACTGAGAGTGAATACTTTTTCCAAAGGTATACTGCACACTTCACACACTTATCATGCTGTATATAATTCTGATCCAAAATCAACTTTCTTGTCATGACAAATACATAAATAATGTTTCCACATTTCTGCAGAAAATTATTGTAATATTTGATGAGTATTTATAGAAGCTTGTGTTAATGTGGAATAACTGTCTGCTGAAAGCAAAGGCAGATGTGTTGTGTAAATGTTTTATTTTATTTTATTTTATTATGTAGATGGATGACAGTGATCAAAAGTGCTACAGTCTCTGCCAGCAGAACCCGCTATCTGAACCGGACAGAACCTGATTGAACCACACAGAACCATACAGAAGCCGCTATCCGTGTGTGTGTGTGTGTGTTTATGACAATTTCATAATTTCATAGTTTATTTATTTGGCTGGTTTTTGTATTTCTTTAGACAAAACAATGAATGACTGTCAGACTACAGACTAAAGGTATGAACAAACACTAAATTCCCACCAAAAAAACGACAGTCCTTCATTTTTTGGGGGTGTTTTTACTGTGCCGACAACACAAACTTCTTTTTTTCATGTATGGCAGTATGATTAAATCACAAGCTGGAGATCACCAGTGTGTCCTTCAGCAGCATTCCTGCAATAAGCCACTTCACATGAAAAGTGCCTGACCAGTGATGGAATCACAGAAAAACATTAGATGAAAGGTGCTGGGACAGAAATGCTCGCTGACGTTTCAGCGTTGGCTTTATCCTGTATCAAGGCCCATCATTTAACCTTTTAAGTCTTTGGAAAAAATAAAAATCAAGTGTTATTACACAGAGAGCAGGAATTCCCCCTTGAAACTCATAAAGGTGCTTTTTTTACTCTTGTGTAGAAACATCACAGCTATCTTTGTGCATTTTTACTGGGCTTTTACACTCATTTCATGTCATTTTGTATATTTAATTATGCATTTGTAAAAATCAACTATAATTCCACTGACCGTCCCTAAAGGAGATGTGTGTCTGTGTCAGTGCCATGATTTATAATACCTATAACCATGATGTGTGCCAAAACCATTTCAAGTATTTCTGCTTCAATCTTTCCTCAACATTTGGACTTTAAAAGAAAAATGAAACATATATTAACTTTATGGAGTACATTTTAACTTTAAAGTGTGACAAACTTTATTGAAGTTTGTATTTATAAAGTGCCATTAGAAGTGTAAGACACATAAAATGTATTTTACATGATCATATTTGTTTCTCACACCATGTAGCATTTGATAATGAAGAATGAGGGATATTTTGTTATTTGCTGCTGCAATTTTAAGAATATAATAAAACAAAAGCTGGGGACACGTTTAATGTGTAACTGATTTTTAATGTATTATGATCATGCCCAGTCCAGTTGTGCTTAGTCGTGGTTTACAGTCACATATGAAAATCATTAATTGTTGTAAACTTTATTTATTTTTTGTAGTATAAAAATCTAATTACAAGATAAAGAGCATCAAATTTTGACTTAATATATTCATTTCATTATGATTTTAATCTTTGAAATGTCATTACTCAGTCAATATTACAGATATCAAGGTTATATTTTCACAGAATTATTTGGCATGATTTTTTTATGTGGAAGACAGTAAATAACAAATAAATGACTTTAGGTGGGTTTTCACAAGCAGGTTAACATATTTATATTTTATCTAATGTTATATGTTGTATACATGAAATCATATATTTTTATGTAGGATACACACACACACACACACACACACCGGCCACTTTGTTAGGTACACCTGTTGCTTGCTAAAGCAAATTGCTAATCAGCCAATCACATGTCAACACCTTGATGCAGTTAGGCATCTAGACTGTAAAGTGACTTTGAACGTGGCGGATAATGCCAGACGGATTTTCAGAAACTGTAGATCTACTGGGATTTTCACGAACGACCATCTTTAAGGTTTCCAGAAAAACTATCCAGTGAGCGGCAGTTGTGTGGATGAAATGCCCTCGGTGATGTCAAAAGTCATGGGCAGACTGGATCGAGATAATAGAAAGGCAAAAGTAACTTAAATAACCACTCGTTACAATAGAGGTATGCAGAATATCATCTCTGAACGCACAGAACGCTGTCAGCTAACAACAAGAACAATTGTAGAGGCTGCAATTCATACAGGCTCACCAAAATTGGACAATAGAAGTCTGTGAAAACCTTTCAGCTGGAGCGTTCTGATGGTAGGTCAGAATTTGGCGTCAAATACATGAGAGCATAAATTCATCCTGCCTTGTATCAAAGGTTCAGGCTGGTGGTGATGGAGTAATGGTGTCGGGGATATTTTCTTGGCACACTTTGAGCCCCTTAAACACCACGTCTTACCTGAGGATTCTTGTTGACCATTCCATTATCTGATGACTACTACCAGCAGATAATACACTGCATCTCAAATCATCTCAAACTGCTTTCTTAAACACTTCCTGTTTCCATACATGTCATTAAATCTTAAAGATGTTCATTAAACATTTTGATTTGGTTGAAAATGTTCCATTGGTTGTGTTTTGTTGTTAAAAAACTAAGACAGGAAGTGTTTGTGGACCAGTGCTGTTTACGTCTTGTGAAATGGTCTATATCGGATGTGATGTAATGACGTAATACTGAGAACATAATGAACGTAATGAAGTTTGCTACTCCTGTCTCATCTGCTTTATTGTTTATTAATTCTGCTAGATGCCACATATAATGAGATGAAGTCCTGAGCTACTCCTGGCTCTTATCTCTGCTTTACCCACTGGTGATTTATGAGCTTTCCTGAGGTTAACCGTTTGACTGGTTTAGTGAATCGCTGCTGAAGGCATTCTGTATGGAAAAGAGCGCTGGTTAGTCATGTATGTTCTTTATAAAACATGTATTACTCCCAGAGACTGTGCTTGTGTTTAATGCTGTTCTCTTACCTTTAGATACATCACGTGCGGTCAGATCCATTCGTTCCAGTACAGAAATGAATGTCTTCTCTTGATGGCCACTCATCATTACGGACCCGTGCGTCAAACTGAATAAGTTTATTCTGTAATGTAAGTCACAACTCGAATACATTTTCCCAAAACATCCACAAACCTAAATGTTTTAAACCTAACTAATACTCACTGGTACATATTAGTTAGTCAGTTCTGTAATATCCCAGTTTAATAATGATCTAAAACAACTGAAATGCTGTTTAATGGAAAGACAGAAACTGATGTACATAAATGAAAGAATATTTGTGATGACTGTGATTGTTAGTGATGGTTGTGTCTGTGAACAGGGAACATTTGATGGCACAGGTCATGTGATGAAGCGTGCACATATTTATGCTCTGAACAAGCCGTCATTCCCCAGTCACTGCCGTGCACGAATTGACTTTTGTGTGCTATGTACACTTGCTAAGTGTGTGATATTGAATATCTGTTGAGAATCATATGTCAGATGTATGTGTTGTTTTATTGAATTATAACTCCATTTAGTCCGAGTGCAACACTCCATTACTCCAGACTAACAGAGAGGATGATCCGTTTACTAGAAAACATTTATCTACTTGAAAGGCTTTACTGACAACATTTCAAATAAAAATATTTAGATTTAATATAGTTTTATTTGCAAAATAACAAAAAATTTGCTTTTAAACCTCAAAAAGGCCCACTGCAAAGAAAAACAAGTTCATATTCTTAAAACAACACAATGCTAATGTTTTACAGTTCAGAAATTAATATTTGGTGTAAATAACCTTCATTTGTAATACCAGTTTTATGTGTCATGCTCTCAGTCTTTCACATTGCGGTTTGGTTATTTTATATCACTCTTGAGGTTTTTGCTTTTGGAACATGAAAAACTTAATTAATTTGGGCCACACAGAATGTATTTATTGCGTCATTATAGGTCTGTTTTTGTTTCTTCTTTCAGAACACGGTCCATTTAAACCACAAGAAAGAACAGTCTAATTGCCCCTGAAAGATAAAATAGGATCTTGAATCATTTCAAATCTAAAATTTATAACTCATTGTAAACGAAAAGCTTTATTTCATTTAAACACAGCAATACAGGAGTGACTTATGTCTGATTTATGGCTTTTTGCTGTCAGTTGATTTCATACTTCACTAAACAAACCGGTCTACCATCCTGGGACTAAAAAAGACCATGTTGTTAGCGGTCCAGGTAAGAGTTCAGACACAAGAGTAAAATTAAGATCAAGCTTTACTTTAAAGCAGGTAAGGCAAACCAATATCCAAACAATGGCTGGTACAACAATCCAACACAAAGGGATCCAAAAGATAACCAACAAAAGTCTAATACCAGACCACAAAACATGACAAACACTGAGTTTAAATAGAGTCCAGTAATTGTGATCAGGTGCAGGTGGAATCAACATGGATGCATAACAGGTGTTGCAAAGCATCTGGGAAAAAGTTCAGACTGGAGGTGCAGGGTATAACTCATTATAAATGAAATGTGCTCTTTATGTTCATTTAATCACACACATGAGCGAGTGGACTCATTTACGAAAAATTTCAATCAGGATTCAGGCCTCATAGTGGCTTTTGCTGTCAGTTGATTTCAGTGCAGCGTTTGATACAATAGACTTCACTAAACAAGCCTTAGTCTGGTTTACCATAACTGGGACAATTTGTGTAAAAAGACCACTACTCTGTTACAGGCAGTTCTTGGCCCACTATATATGCTTCCCTCGGAGATATTATTAAGAAACATGACATACTTCCAGCCCAGCTCTATATTTTCAGAACTAACAAACCCCACCGTTTTACTAAGCTAATAGACTGTATTTACGATATTAGAAAATGGATGGCAAACAACTTCCTTCTACTTAACTCCAACAAGACAGAGATTTTGTGAACCTAATAGCTCCAAAACCGACACAATAGCCCACAATCTATAAACAATGGCTGGTCAAGAACCTAGGTGTGATTCTAGATAAGAATCCAACACTAATACAGAACTGGAAATATTTCAAAGACATATGCTGTCTTTTCTCGGATATAGAGAAACTAATATGACCTCCAGATACTACTGTAATTCATTACAACATGTCATGCAGATAAATAAGCTTCAAAGCTGCTAGAGTTCTCACACACCACATTAGTCCACTCCTAGCAACACTGCACTGGCTACCTGTAAAATATACATCGATTTTAAAACTGTTAATGACATACAAAGCACTAAATGAGCACCTCTATACCTCCGTGAAATTATCAGCATACAACCCATCAATCACAAAACAACGGTCTTTAATAGTTCCAAGAATATCAAAGAAATCTAAAGGTGGCAGATCTTTCTGAACTTAGCTCAATGGGATGCAGTAAAGTAATCAGACACAGTCAAACAGTTTAAAACTACATTAAAGACTTATCTGTTTACACATCTTTGGTGTGGAGAGGTGCAAAGCATTATGGGAAATGAAGTTCAGAGTGGAGGTGCAGGGTGGAACTGTGACGCATGTATCTGAAATGGGTTTAGTCTACTTCATGTGCTCTTTTACCCAGGACAACCTTTTGTTTGTTTCAAATCACACACATACACTTAACATATAACATTTTTTATTAGCTCATGGGTTATTGTAAACTGCATAGTGAGTTAGTCATGTGCTCATCTCGATTGCACATGCCATGGATTCCTATAACACCATGTCAGGGTTTTTTCTCTCCTTTCCCTGACCCTGATTATGCTTTGATACAATGTCCTTGTGAAAAGCGCCATACTATCTAATTGAATTATCATGTTTAATTCATCCTCATGTTTAATTCACCCTCATGTGCTTCAGAACTGGACTGGTGTTCTTCCTGAGGTTGAATAACCTAAGCTGTGCTTAATTTCTCACAGGAGAGGTTGGAGAACCGCCTATATAAGGTGTATGTGACTATTACTTGCATCAGATGGGAAATCCTTAGGAAAAGCATGACTTCATGAGGTTTCTTGAGAGGTGTGAGGAGATTAAACCGTCCTCACTCTTTTTGATCCGTACGACTCTTAAAGGAGCTCCATCAGAGTCCTCGATAGTTGCTAAGACATACTTGGTTGTTGTTTTGTGTTTGGCTTCTGTTTCATGTGGATCGCTTGTTCTTGTCTTTGCATGTTTGGATTATTAAAGCTTTACTACTGCACTTGGATCCAGCCTCATTACCTTTGTGACTTTAAATTCGTTGCATTGATATATTTGTCTAAACACCCAGTGATCAAGCGCGGTGTTACAGTACGTAAAGAATGTTTGTCCAGCTCTTCTCTATATAGCATGAACACTGTATCTGGACTAGCTGTCACATTAAAACCATTTGATATCTATGACAGAACAATGCAGGATATTTAGTTTGAATTTTACTTTATACACTGTAAAAATAAAAAATTGTCTGTAAGTTTCTACAAGAACAGTTGTGTTTAAAATAACATAAAGAAAAGTATATGCGTAAATGATTTTTTTTTAGACCATCAATGATAAATAACCAACAACTCCAGAAGAAACCAGATGTCCAGTTCTCCTCTGGCTATACAGAATAAACACAGTAAATAATGATCTTAGTTCATTACAGTCATTTATTACTTTGATAATATATGTTGGACTAACAACACAAAGATTGTGGGTTTAAATCCCAGGGAACATTAACCTTAAATACACATTAAGCATTTCCCAGATGTAAATGATTGAAATAAAGTCCATTCGTTGTGTGTTGTAGTAACAGTAGGTGAAGGCAGTGTTGTGTACTGCAGAGAATTGATCTCTTTGTGTTATTAGATTACTGGGATGTCTTGCTATAGTTAGTGTGTACGTTTGTTACAGTGAATCACTGTGGAGCAGATATCATGAATGAAAAGAACTGCAGCATCTCACAATTCATATAAACTGCTGTTCAGTCTAACCAATCACATGTTCATATTATTTCATTAATGTTGACAAACACAATATATTGTTTTCTGCTTTTATACTACATAAACTGTATTTCGTCATTTAAAAGAAGGTGTAATCTGATATAATGTAATGTTTTATGTGAAATGTGAGCTTGTAGTAACTTTGCCAGGGTTGCCAACTTTTGAGTTCAGCTTTGCGTGAGATTCAGCTAAAGTTTTGCGCTCGGCTTCTATGAACATATTGCACATATTGATTGGTGTGTTATGCTTTAGATAAACTCTTGAGATACTTTGATGACTGTGCAGCGGCGCGACAATAGGTCCGACACCTATTGGCAAGCATTGTTTGGGCTTGTGAATGAGGCAGACCGACCGGATGAAAACAGACATGTGTGGTGTGAGAGCGTGAGAACAGTGTCAACTGTGGGACGGCGTGAGAGTTGGGAGCCTTTGCTTTTACATTTAATGCTATTGAGATTTGATTTAAAAAAGTTGATGTTTTGTGTCTTATGCAAAGATATTCAAACATTTCAAAGCATGACTTACTGTACGTTTCCAAATTTTTACCATCAAAAAACGTGTGACTAGGAAGATTATTCTTAAAGAGAGAGCTCACCCAGAAATAAAACCTCCCTCATGTGGTTTATAAATCACACAAAAGAAGATTTTTTGAGAAATGTCTCATAAAATGGAAGTCTTGTCTTGTGTGTTATGATTTGTGTTGTTTATTCTACTGTGATTTATATATTTGTTTACTGGATTTTATGGATGTTTGGTATATATGCTCTGCCTCTGGACAGTATTTCCTGCAGTTAAATTTAAAAGGCTTATTCTGGATTTAAAATGTTACTTACAAAACGCATTATAAAATAGTTTGGTCCTCATATTAGAGATCTAATAGTATTTTTTTCTTAGGAAATGGAAAGAATCCCTACTGAGATAAAATATAACCACACAAAACTAATTTAGCCATTTGAAAGTTATTATTATGTTTAAGGCTAATTGGTATTAAAGCCTATTTGCAAACAGTTCTTAATATAATTCATTATGACTAAGAATCATGGTCACATGAATGCAAATTCAATATAGATTTATCCACTAAAGGAGTGATTTTAAAAACCTGGCCCTCAGTAATTTTCCACATTTGCATGCAAAAGCACATGTAAGGCAAAGTTATTGTGCACCAGAGAGAGAGAGAACTGCTAAATGTATTTGTTTTGATGTGAATTTAAAGACCGTCATTGATACATGCATTGAATATTGTATATGCGAGATTTATGTTGTGCTGTGACAATGACAGAGAGAGATTCATGCAGCGTTGTGTTCTGTGCATATACAGATACTGTAAACTCACTGTCTGTCTGGGATCAAGTTAAGAGCTGGAATAAATGACTGGGGCCAAAAATAAATTCATTCACTTGACAGAGAACAGAGAAATGCTAGCATCACTGTTTTGATCCAATACACAGCGTAAACAACCATAAACATCAGGACATTCCAGATTTTATGACTCTGCTTCCAAGAGCTCGCAGTAATTGCGTGTCTTCTAAGAGCTTTTACTAGAAGACCAACGTTCATATACTTGGATCTTTCCAGTCATTTCCAACATAATGCTCTCTTTCATTGCATAATTCCTTTTATACGGTATGTTGAATTGTGTGAATGATGACGACTGTCAACAGATGTAATTGTGTGTTGTATGAGCTGTTTTTTACAGTGTACATGAGTTATGATGCAGCACATGAGCGGCTGCAGATCCAACTAAAACCCAGAAACGCTTTCAACCACGCTGTGAATCACTGCACAGAGACGTTTGTGTTTATGTATGTTGTTTGAGATGAACTGACATAATGTTTCTTTTCTGTGGACACCAGTCGTAATTTTCCATGCTTTGCTGTTAAACTATGTCCTGGATTGACTTATAAAGTTTGACTTTCTCCTTTGATGTACAACTGGCTCAATATAGTCCTTTAAAGAGATGCTACAGTGTTCATGTTGGATTTACTTTTAAAGTTATGGCCTTAGGCATCTGAATGCAATGTTAATCAGGATGTCATGCATACAGGCTGGTCGAGGCTTGTGCGCTACTCTGGGTTTGTCTGGTAAGAAAGAGAAGATCTGGCTGTTGTCATAGCAGTGATAAGAAGACCGTGTGCTTGTGTGATGTGTCCTAAGCATATTGTGAATCTACCTGTGAAGTAAAGTATTCAGATGGAGACTTTAGCCTCAGTGAGAACAAAGATGGTTTTGGATGTGGATGGTCTACAGTATGTCCTGTAGTAAAGAGAAAGTAAGGGGAGGGAGTCGAAGTGTCTGACATGCAGTATTACTAATCTTAATAGTAAATCCTTTTAAAAGTTTGGACTCGTGCAGAAAAAGAGGAGAGTAGTGACTGATACTTACTGAGATTGGAATGGGTTGGATGAATTAACACAAGCTGGTCTGGAGAAGAGAGGACAAACATTGACTAGACAGGATGTCAATGTTGAGCATAGTGTTTCTGTGTCCACATCCTAGTATGAGAAAGCTGAGGGTGGGGGGGGTAAGAGAGAACGAGAGCAGAGGATAGATGAAGTGCATCTGCAGAAGTGTCTTCAATCAAAGTCTGCCACCATGTGTGCGACAGGTATAGATGAGTCACATGTATAAATGAGGTCAAGCTCCTGGAGTAGTGAGGAGAGTAAGATCAAACAAAGTAATGAGGGCTTCTTAAGGTACGTGTTAAAACTATGAGCAAAAGCTAGAATAAAGTTAGCTTTCTTCACAGCTGATTGGCTTTTCCAGAGTGCTATTAGAGCAAGAGATGGAGAGATGTAGAGGAGGAGAGGCACAGATGGGTGAGAGTGCATTGATTCCGATGTGAGAGTAATGCCTGCGGTAGATAACAGAAACATGATACTTAAGTCATTTGTCTATGTCCTTGCTCAGTGGACTTGAACAAGTAGACTGGCAGGTCTTTAGGTCATGGATTTGATGCCCTGTGAACGCATGTACTTAACATAAAACATAAAAACGATATCGTCTGTAAATCACTTTAGATAAAACTTTTTCCCAGATACATAAATATAAATGACAGATGGAGTTTACAACAAGAGCTCATCCTGTTTGTGGAAAATGACTTTTAAAAACATCCTCATGACACTGGGGTTTATGAGCTGTGTGTGTGTGTTTTGGATCATTCACATCGGAGAAGGTAATGGGTTGCTTCCCCACGACACTTCACAAGTCCTGATGGATTGTACTGTTATACACCTGTGCAGATAATAACATTACCATAGTGACCAGCAGAGCAGTTCTTCTGTTACCATGGTGAGATGAAGTTCACACACACACGCGCGCTCTTGTCTAGTGAGAATAATCTTGTTATCAAGTCAATAAAAAGTACCTCATTGATCAAAGACAGATAGCACGTCAGTTTACATAAGAAACAGTGGACATTTATTCTGTAGACTTCCGCTTACTGCAGACCTGATTGTGTGTGTGAGATCTTGGATCTTGGTTTCTATGCACCAGTGAAACATGCACGGCACAATCAATCTGTAGTCTTGGGTCTAAAGAGTTACTCATTCATGTGGATTTTCCAGTTGACCATCACAGGTTTTGTTCAGAGTGAAAGGTGTGATTACTGGGAGCTTGAACAAACATTGTTATATCAGATGATCATCTCACACTGCAGATCAGCTCCACCTGACAACGTCATACTCCGTTTCTAAATGTCGTATAGCAGTGTTTCATTAAAGGCTGTAAACTATAATGAGATTTTATCTAAATCTGCCTAAATGTGAGATCAGTAATTCGCTGAAATACAGCAGTACAGCAGGAGAGAGAGAGAGAGAGAGAGAGGGAATGTTTATTCATTCATTAAATAATGGTTGTTTAAGCTCTCACCATATAAGTTATTGCATTGAGTTATCAAACATCACTTGAACATTGTGTGGATAACTCATCATCACATGCTACACAGGAAATGAAATACTGTGTTGAAACCAAAGACGGCCAAAACAAAAGGATCTTGTAATCATATTTTTATCCATATTAAACGTGTATTGTAAACAACTTGAGTGAACTCTTTGTGATTGATGTGTATTATGATTTGGTTGTTTTACTGGATTGTACAATTTGTAAAGGTTATTTGTGGCATATTTCGTATATTTACATCAAGACAATTCCATGCAAATATCAACCTCACCATGACATGGAAAACATGTAGTTTTTCATCATACTGATAGTTCAGCTGGTTTAAATCCTCATGTGAGTCTCTCTCAAAGTTGTTCATAGTCAGATAAAGTGCTTTCACTTAAAATAAAGTTTTCAGAATTGTCACATTCATATTCCTTCATAAATAAACACATGAAAATGAAAGTAAATAAAATAACTATTTGATGTTCTTTAAAGAGTCTCTCTCTTCAAAATAAAGTATTTTGATCACAGAAATCACAAAAGGTAAGTTTCCTCTCAAAAACATGATGTCTGGACTCTATCAACAAGACTTTAGTAAAACAGATGATTCAATATATTGGTAATAAATACATTCTGTGAGAATTTATGTTTCAAGTTTTGAATGTAAATATCACTTCCTTAATGCTTAATATTGCCCATCAATTAAACAGCGCTAGAATTGATGACTGTATGTGACGTGGTTCACTTTCCCATGCTGTAGCTGTAAATGCGTGACGTCACCGATGTCTAATTGTATTGGTGTCGTATTTTCTTTGTCAGCTTTACTGAAGACAGCAGATCGTGAGATTGTAAGAAGAGATTGTTAGAAGTAAATCAGAGCACTGCGGACAGACAGATGTTTGAAGGGATGTGAGACAGCTGCGCGCTCTGGATCAGCTGTGCAGTCGCGCGCACATTCACATGTCTGCTCATTGACTGCGCTCGTGCTCGAGAGGAGATGAAAGTTTCCTTCAGATGGACTGATCGACTGCTGTTTTTACATTAACACGAAACCGATAATATTCATCGACATATTCCTCATCCCTCGGATTTTAAATGTGGATTTCTGTTGCTCTCGTGCTTCCACTGCTCTTCATCTCATCTCATGTGAGTTTACACACATATGACACACAGGTGACATGAGGCTTCTGTGAGATATCTAAACCTGGTTCTTGCTTATTTATAGTTATTTATATCATTTATATGAGCTTGAACCTTTTTTAGTTTTGCTTTGTATCTGTGTTTCATCTTTTTTTCGGCATAAATGCACATTTTAAAGTCTTTACTGGAAAAAAAACAGCGTTATTGCAAAGGGGAATAAAGGAGATATTTTCAGTCAAAACAAATTCTCACAGAATGTATTTATTACCTATATATTAAATAATTTGGCCTGTTGATAGAGTCCAGACATTAGAAAAATATCAGTCTATACACGAGTTATCTGTTTATAAATGTAAATCAACAATGAACTGTTCTGAATGTGACAATACTGAAAACAGCACTTTATCTGACTATGATTTAAACACAAACAAATGCTTTAAACACTTTAAGAGAGACTCACACATGAGGATTTAAACCATCTGAACTATCAGTATGATGAAAACCTTTGAGAAAAACTTTATTTTTTCATGGTAATAATTGATATTTGCATGAAGTTGCCCAAATACTGTTTATTGACCACTTGACTGCGGGGCATGTTGTCTCCAGAGTAACGTGATGCAGAAAAAAGAATAAAGCAGAAATGCCTACAGTGAACAAACATTTGTATTAGTTATAATAGATTTGAACACTATCTTATATCCCACTGTTGTTTTAATGTGAATGTGTTTTAAAAGTACAATCTGTTCTACAGATAGAAAAAATACAACATTAGTGTTATTAAGATATGTGTGACAATTCTTCCTTGTGACAGCTAAATAGACAACCTGTTTTATTTACATGGACATAATATATAATACATATACAATCTCTCTCTCTCTCTCTCTCTCTCTCTCTCTCTCTCTCTCTCTCTCCTCTCTCTCTCTCTCTCTCTCTCTGTCTGTCTCTCTGTCTGTCTCTCTGTCTCTGTCTCTGTCTCTCTCTCTCTCTCTCTCTCTCTCTCTCTCTCTCTCTCTCTCTCTCTCTCTCTCTCTCTCTCTCTCTCTCTCTCTCTCTCTCTCTCTCTCTCTCTCTCTCTCTCTCTCTCTCTCTCTCTCTCTCTCTCTCTCTCTCTCTCTCTCTCTCTCTCTCTCTCTCTCTCTCTCTCTCTCTCTCTCTCTCTCTCTCTCTCTCTCTCTCTAGGTGTTTGCCATTCCTCCAGAATGTGATCCAGATTTTGTGCTGCTTAGAGAGGAGGAAAACTGCTTCAATATCATCCATCAGGAGAACCTGACAGATATCGAGTCGACACACACAGGCAAGCTATTAGAGATGCTCTCTCTCTCTCTCTCTCATACACACATTTAATGAGAAGATTGAGTTCATATAGAGGGCAACTATTTTTGATTTGCCCTGAGTGGGTTCTGCAGGCCATTCTCATCTAGGCACTTGTGTGTATGTGTGATAAGTGTTTATGTGTGCTTGTACGAGTTGTAATGTGATATCAGGGGGAAGTTTAGAGAAAAGCCTCCGTAATCCATATTCCATAAATCACATGCTTATCAGATTATAGATACAACACCCTCCAGCACATACACACACACACACGTTGGGTTTTATGGGGTCTTTATTGTCATTACCCCTAAACCTAACCCTGACACAAACCTTTCTGCATTTATACAATTACAACACAAACATCATTTAGTGTAATTTATAAGCTGTTTTCATCATTTGTCCCCACAAGGTAAAAAAGTACTGGTATTACTATCTTTGTGGGGGTATTTGGTCACACACACACACATTGTCTCCTAATATTTGTAAGTCTCTTTGGATAAAAGCATCAGCTAAATGACTAAATGTAAATGTAAAAACACACTGTCTGCTGACTCAGTGTTAAAGTGACAGCATCACAGAGTCTAAAGCCATGTTAAAACATCCAGTGACAAAACAACTTCTCATTCATTATTAAAGAGAATTAGTGAATTGACAGTGACGTCCAGTAAAACAAGCATACTGAGAAAAGTTTAAGAGCAACTCAAAGCGGCAATGAGGGTCAATGTAATGTTCTCATAAATATCTTCTTTAGTGTTCTGCAGAAGATAGAAAGTCATACAGGTTTGACATGAGAGTGAATAAATAATGACAGAATTTTGGGATGAACTGTCCTTTAGTCCCACCTGCAGTGTCAGGGTCACAGGGTCATGGGTTCAGTTCAGATCAAATGTGTGGCATGAATGAACTGTAAGTTACTTTGAATATAAATGTAAAAGTAAACCAGCAGTCTGTGTAGACATGACTGAAACACCTGAAAATATGGTGAAATTCTTCACACACACACACACACACACAGGAAACGTGAATTAGGGCAGATATGACAATAGCACTGTACAGACTCTGTCCTTCACTGGAGAGACCCAGAGTACAGAGACAAACATTTACAAACCTGTAACACTTTTCCTGTCGTTCATCAGACTGAGAGAGAAAAAGCTAAAGAAGAGACTGTCATTCATCAATGACAGAAAGAATAAAACATGAGCTAAGGAAGAACGGAAAGGGAAAGCAGAACTTCCTCAAACATTCGGCTTATGGTTTGTTATTAACACATCATAAACTTCAGCGGTTCATTCAGGCCAGACCGCTTACAGATTACAGGTTTAGTAGGTGATTTAAGCCCTGCGTGTGATATGTGTGATTGTGTACAGTACATTTAGGATTACATTTATAAACAGTTCATTTTACAGGAGACTTTACAATCTTGTTTACAATCATTTGTATGTTTTAGTAGGATTTGCCTTCTCTCAGGGGAGGGACTTTATTGTTTCTTTTGTCTAATAATCGATTGTTTAATCGTTCATACGAATTAGCCACCTTGTAAAATATGTACAAATTCTCATGAGACCAGATTGTTTTTAGACGTGTTATGTGGTATCTGGTTTAAGGTTTGCATATGAAGTTAAAGCAGTTACCAAGAAGTAAAAAAAAAACAGCATCTTATTATAAATAATTTCATATGTATAAATAGTGTAAATATTAAAGGTCTAAAATTAATGTACAGAAAATGTTAATTGTAACGTTTATTACCTTGAAATGT
>CM032799.1:18099114-18167128 GCA_019155185.1 Beaufortia kweichowensis
TATGTGTTTTTCATGTGACCGAGTAAAACTAGCATGATTGAGTGTCAGGTGTTGTGTTATCAGGTGCTGGGAAACAAGAGATCATGGATGGATATGGTGGATACTTCGAGTTCCAGTCATCATTTTTATAACAGTAAGCAAAACGTCTATTGTACATACTGTACATTTCATCATTCCACCTGATGTTTTTGTTTCAGTTGACTTGATATCTTTACCTACGTTTTTTGTTTTAATTGAATAATTACTGTCTTAATACCCATGCATGCTTATGAATTGTGTTTCAGGTAAACATGCTGTTTTTCTTAAGTATTATTCGGACATTAGTGAGGAAATTGAAAGCTGCAGACATGCATGGAAATGAATTTAAGCATCACAGGTGAGTTTACAGATCCAGTGCTGGGCAGTGACTAACATAAAGCGCTCCATAGTTTCATCTTCCACCAAATGGTATATTGCATTTATTAGTTTTCTTTAAATCACTTACACACTTAAAGCCTGAGACACAGAAAGCCAACATTTGGCTGTTGGTCCGTTTCTGAGCGTTGGATGGCAGTTTTTTTTATAATACTTATATGATTTTTATATTTTCTAGTCTTTATATTTAAAGAAAAAAGTGGGTGAGATAGCAGTGAAAATGATGGTGTGTATCCACAGTTCTGCAGTTTAATTAATGAATACGATTATTACCACCTGCTGGCATGTGACAGTTATTGCCCATTATTTCTCACTCAGAACACACGCACTAGTTGGTCATTGGCTGTATTCTTTGCTGTGTGTTCCAGCACAACAGTTTTTGTCGGTGTGTCCTGGACTTTACACGCCATTTGCAATAGTAAAAGAAACTTTTCTCAGACCACTAACTACAGTTCTCTACATTAGACACATTACAGCTCCTGTAACTTGGTAAGTGTAGCATTTTCCTAATGAAGAAAATACTGACATTTAAAATGCTACACTTACCAAGTAATTCCCCACACCAAGCGGTCACATGTAAAACATTCTTGAAAAAGCTTTCTTGAGATCATAAGAGAGCAATTTTGGATAGAGTAAGATGAAGAGTTAATGAAGTGAGAGAGAATAAGAGGAGTTAAAGGAAGACGAGTGAGAGAACACTCCGTAAAGGTTCTTTGTCAGGCTGTGTGGTTCCATTTAGAACCTTTAACATTTACAGAGCCTTTCTGTTGCACAAAATTGAACAGTAGTGGAAAAAATGTGCTACAGACTAAAAAAATGTACAAAAGAAATAGTTTGCTTAGGGACCACTGACCAAAGATTTTTCGGAAGAACCAAAAATGGTTCTTTTATAGCATCACTGCAAAGAACCACTTAGCACCTTTATTTTTAAGAGTGTAAAAAGAGTGAGGGAAAAAGTAAATGAGTAAATGAGTGGATAGAAGAGAAAGAGTGAGAAGAGTGAGAGGAAGAGTAAATGACATAATATATATGTTCAATAATGCGTTTACAGATGTGCTCGGTCACATCTCGCCCATTCTTATTTCGTTAAACTGGCTACCAGTCAAATCTAGAATTGTTTTCAAAATCTTAATATTTGTTTTTAAATCTCTTCATGACCAAGCACCATCTTATCTTTCTGAGGCTATCTTTATTCATAAACCAAACAGGTCCCTAAGATCCAGTAATCTTGGTCTCCTTTCAGTTCCTAGATCGAGGTTCAGTTGTAGAGGTGATCGAGCCTTCGCTGTTGCCGGTCAGAGTTTATGGAACAAACTACCAGCTTCTATTAGAGTTGCGCCCTCATTGCCAATATTTAAAAAACCTGCTTAAAAAACATCTTTTGCCAATAGCTTTTATTTAGCCTTGTCAACTGTATTGTTGTTGTTTTGTGATTTTGTTGCTTTGTGGATTATGTTTTAACTCTAGTTGTATTGTACAGCACTTTGGATCAACTGGTAGTTGTGTGAAAGTGCTTAATAAAAAAAAAAAATGACAAAGAGTTAGAAGAGAAAGAGTGAGAGGAAGAAGAGTGAGAGGAAGAAGAGTGAGAGGAAGAAGAGTTAGAAGAGAAAGAGTGAGAGGAAGAAGAGTAGAAGAGAAAGAGGAAGAAGAGTTAGAAGAGAAAGAGTGAGAGGAAGAAGAGTGAGAGGAAGAGTGAGAGGAAGAAGAGTTAGAAGAGAAAGAGTTAGAAAGAAGAGTGAGAGGAAGAAGAGAGGAAGAAGAGAAGATATTAAATGAGGAAGAGGAGTTAGAAGAGAAAAGAGGAGAGGAAGAAGTGATATTAAAAGAAGGAGTTTGAGTAAGAGAGTGAAAGGAGGATAGGATTACAGGATGAAAGGATAATTACAGGATTCAATCTAATTTGTTTCATGTCTATTACAGTAGGATGTCTGTTTGGCTAAACATTTGATGGTTTGTTTCTTTTTGTTGTATTTAGTGTACATTGATCTTCTTTCTCAGTGTAATTAAATGATAATTCTCTGTGTAGGAAGCTGGCGAAATCTACATTCCTGCTGGTGTCTCTGTTTGGACTGCAGTATGTCCTCTTCGCCTTTTTCCCAGACAGAGTGAACGTTTTAACTTTTAAAATCTGGAATGTTATTGAGCTTGCATTAGCATCCACACAGGTAATAATACATGTCATACACGCAAACAGATGTATTTATTGTCATTGGGTTCAGCTTCAAACTGTGGTTGTTATTTCAGGGCTTTATTGTGGCTCTGCTGTACTGTTTTTTGAATGGTGAGGTCAGTACATCTCCTTGATTTAAAATAATTACTGTGTCTAATGATATTAGACTAGGATATTAGACCAATATAGATAATACATCACAGGCTTCCTGTACACACACAATTCAGTCATGATCACTTCATTTGTAATGATCACATTTCTGTGAGGAGCAAAACAGATTTCATACTTATGTTTGAATACAGTAATAGTTTATGAAACTGGTAGATCTTAATAGGAATTAAATCTCGACAGGTTCAGTATGAAGTTCAGAGACGATGGAGACGGTGGAGACTGAAGCAGCATTTTCATGGTGATCCCAGAGTACATCACAGTTCCCTGAGTCACAGCGGCCTACCACTGACACAGGTGTCACTGCTGACACGTCCAAACACACAGATAACCTAACCACAACCGTCACACAACCAACATATAACCTGACTACAACCAACATACACTCAACAGACGACCTAACCAGAACAAACAGTCTATTACAGTGTAACCACAGCCAACACACAATCAACACATGACTTAACCACAAACATCACACAACATAACCATAGCAAATACACAAGCAACATATAACCTCACCAAAAACAACACCCAACAAACAGAAGACCTAAGCACAATCAGCACATGACTTACCAACAACCATCACACAACCTAACCACAACCAACACACAATCTGACCATCACCTGACCAAACCAACAGCCAAGGTTAGAAGATGTATGCAGATCAAATTTGAAGTCTTAGGAAATATTTAGAATAAAAGTGAGATTCGTGAGGTAATTCAGGTTGTGTAGTTTATTTTTTTGTTTCCTCTAATGAAGCACAGCTGAAAACACACAAACCTGACAATCCCTCACCTCTGAAACCTTTAAGGTCGAAACTGTTTGTCAAACTCATTAGTATCTCATCTTGTTTTTCTGTCTGTGTGTTATTGATGTTGTTGTGATTGTGTCACTGCTCATGGTTGTGTGTTTTGTGTCATTCATGCTGCTCTTAGAGACTTGATCTTCTCTATGGTTTTACTGTAAGCTAGTGGATGTTGTTTTAACTGGTCTTTATTAGTGCCTGTGTGACAAAACTATATTATATAAAACAAAATAATATTAGAAGGTAATAAAAGCACAAAAACAAGTGTATTAATTGTGTTGTTTCATGTCTCTGTATAACTGTGCTTAATGGAGCATAAACAATAACAATGATGGCGTCTTATGCAGTATTAATATCTAATTATTATCCTGCTAATGCTATGAGTTGTGTAATACATAAAAATAAATTGTACAAACAAAATATTTCTTTATACTAAATGTGATGAATTATAGTAAAGATAACATAGATCCAAAATGAATGTTGGCGATGGCTTTATTAGTTAATAATTAACTAAAGTTCTGATGTTTCCTTACATGGAGTCTTCTTCCACTGTAATGATATTAAAGTAATACAAACACAACTATATTTCAATTGAAAATAAAATCAATGACACAAAAAATATAAATAGGAAACATTTTTCTTTGGAAGTATTATTTAATGTAATGATTTCTTGTAAATTAAACTAATTAAACTAAATTAACCTATTCAAGCTTTAATACTTGTTTATTACTGTGACAGAAATCATACTTACAGTACAGCTCATGCTTTAAAAGAATAAAAAACAATAATGAGACACTTTTGTTTTTATTACATGAATTTCTCCCTGTATAAATGTGTATAATTCAGGGTTATTTTTATGAATAGAGCACTGTTGTATGCCGATCGGGTCATTTTATGTCACAGAAATCACACAGTTGTACATGATCATGACGGATGTTGAAATTGCTCAGACAAGGTTTTCCTCACACAATTGTCATGTTAATGTGTATAATGTGTTTACTTGCCCCATGTACTTCATGTATTCAATTATTTTCCATCATCATTCATTCACGTTCATGTGGGTTATAAACCTGTATGTTACTTTTTCTTCAGTGTTACACAAAAGAAGATATTTTGAGAAATGTCTCAGTGGTTTTGTGTTCATATAATAGTAAGTCAATAGAGGTCAGTGTTGTTTGGTCATCAACATTCTTCAAAATATCTCCTTTGTGTTCTGCAGAAGATAGAAAGTCATAGAGGTTTGACATGAGGGTAAAAAAGGATTATTTGAATGAATTATAATGAAATGAGTTATAAGAATATTTCAGAATCAATCAGTATTGTAGGAAATGAATGCAGCTATGTTGCCTTAACAAAAACCATCATCAGGTGTTATATGACTGTGTCAGAGCTCTAGAGTTTGTCAGGACCAGCGGGCATCAGTGGAATATTCTGGATGTGTTGTGCAGCCATTCCATTAAGGAAGAAGAGGAAGGTCGCTGTGACCTGGCACCAGAACATGAGAGTGAAGCCCAGGAGCGTCGCAAAAGCTCTCAACAACAATACAAAAGCTGCTACCCCTCCGGCAGCCATGAGCCCGGCCAGCAGCACGAGTCTCGTCCCGAGAGTCCAGCGGCGACTAGAGTCTCGCCCTTCGCTCGCCTGTGACATCACGAGCAACTCCAGTCCGAATATAGCACTGACCACAGCCAGCGTGACGACCAAACGACACAGCGCCAACCCTGCGCCCAGACCGTCCACGCCGGACTCTTCCAGATGGGTCGTGCAGTTTGAGGACGCTTTAAAGCTCTGGTAACCCAACACAGAGCTCTGCTGGTCCTCCAGTGAACAGAAATACCACAAACCAAACATGTGATGACCGACCAACAGCCAGTGACCATCACACACGGCCATGGACGAGAGAACCACTGACAGAAACGTACAGAAGATGATAAGACTGCGGCAAAACACATCCAGAAACAGAGGAGAAGACTTTCCCTGTGGAACAGATCCCACCTGAGAGAGAGAGAAATGAGGAATATGAACTGTTATGAATGTGACAATACTGAAAACAGCACTTTATCTGACTATGAGAAAACTTTGAGAGAGACCTCACATGAGGATTTAAACCACCAAATATGAACATCTGAGCTATCAGCATGATGAAAACTTTTTCATGGTAAACTTGACATTTGCATGAAATTGCCCAGCTGTGTTTTTGGTGCATTGATTGCCATTAATATAACTACAGTTTTACTATAAATACCATGATTAAACTATGGTTACTGTAGCAATAGCACGCTTGATCTCTGCTTACATTATAGTACCGGTTGTTTTGGGGGTTTATATTGTAGTAAAATCATGGTTTATTTTTATAGGGAAAGCTGCTTTATACACACTTGCTACTAGATTCAGATTAGGTTCTTACATTAAGTATAGAAACTTTCTTACCTGTCTGATCCCAAACAAATGAATGATTCAAACTCACAGACATGTAAAGAAACAGGTAAATGAAACATGTAAATGTATTACCCTGATGTTAATAGCCGTCATAGTGTTTTAATGTGCGTTTCAGTCAACAGAGCAGAAGAAGCGAGACGGACTTCAGTCGAAAGTACAGTATCATTTCAGTGTAAGATTAACTGATCTCAGATCAGCGCTGTAAGCCGCCTGTGTGCTGCTCTTTCACACGCACGCTGCGCGTTCACTTTCACATCACGCACGCTGCGCGTTCACTGTCACATCACGCACGCTGCGCGTTCACTGTCACATCACGATCGATGCGCGTTCACCGCACGCTGTGCGTTCACTTTCACATCACGCACGCTGCGCGTTTCACATCACGACCGATGCGCGTTCACTTTCACATCACGCACGCTGCGCGTTCACTTTTCATCGATGCGCGTTCACCGCACGCTGTGCGTTCACTTTCACATCACGTTCGATGCGCGTTCACCGCACGCTGCGCTTTCACATCACGCACGCTGCGCGTTCACTGTCACATCACGCACGCTGCGCGTTCACTTTCACGTCACGCACGCTGCGCGTTCACTTTCACGTCACGCACGCTTCGCGTTCACTTTCACATCACGCACGCTGCGCGTTCACTTTCACATCACGCAGGCTGCGCGTTCACTTTCACGTCACGCACGCTCACGACCGATGCGCGTTCACTTTCACATCACGCGCCGTCACTACAGTCATCAGATGTGTTGTGAAAAGGAGTTTCTTGAATTCGGTGCAAAGCAATTATACACTATTTAAATATATTTTTTTAGCTATTATATAGTTACTTTTTATAACAGGAATTAGCCAGTTTAATCATAATATTTCTTTTGTATTTATTTATAATATTTACTTTATTATTGTTGTTAAAAAAATGTAATTTGTGAGAAACATTTTTAGAGCAACTAAAACTTTAGTTTAGTAAACATTTTAATTTCATTTTTGAAACATACTTACTGTCGTTGTAACTAGGCTTTTTGTTTTTACCAGTAAGCAGCATGAAACAGTTAACCCACTGTAAGTGTTTGTCTTGAGCTTATCTTGAGTGTTTCTTTGAACTGATCAGCATTATTGACTGTTACAGACTCTCTGTGACTCAAAACAAGAAAGTATTGAACTCTACAGCTGGACTTTGATCAGACATCATAAAGGGCAGTTGTGGTCTACTGGTTAGAGAGTTGGACTCATTGGGTTGCCGGTTCAATTTCCAGTCCCAGCAGGAAACAACTGAGGTGCCCTTGAGCAAGACACCTGTGCTGCAAAGAGCCCGGCTTGTAAGTCGTTTTGGATAAAAGTCTCTGCTAAATAAATAAATGTAAAACCAGCAATACTCACAATTCAGAGTGTTTAAAATCAAATCTCTCCTGTATGTGTTATACATTCTTTAGCCCTCAATGCCGTGGAGTGGAGGAAACCTCTCATGTATGTTTTAATAAACATTCACATTTCGGTTTATGGATAACCCTCGATCCACAAGCGACAGTCAGGACAATGATAATCTCACACACTGTCAACCTTTAAAATCCACCAGTTTTATTATCTTCTAATCAGCGTTCGCATTACTTAAACCTTTGTGCTCATAGTATTATTCTAATACTGTACTTTTACAAAATGATTTAAAAAATACAAACTGTATACAGAATCACTATCTCTTAAATCTGAAATTAGTCTGAAATTATTTTTAAAAATCTTATAAGAGCGTCTACTGAATGTTAGTTTCATACTGCAGATTGTGCAGAACTATCAAAGAACTTTTATATGTGAAATTTAACAATCAAACCTGTATTTGATTTAGCATTAATTACAAACATCCAGAGAAAATGGTTCACAATATAAACAACAGTTTTTGAAAACTTTATGATTTTATGGCATGGCATAACTAATTGTATTGGATTGCTGGTGGAGCATTTCTCTTGGCCTGCGAGGAATGTGTCTGTTCTCTCACATTCTGTATACTACACTGGAACTGTAACACCCTTATGAGGGGACATGATGCAGACTTTAAGGCGATTAATCACAGAACAGTACAGATAAAGGCAGGCTGGTCAGTGAAGGGTGATCCAGACATTAGATTCCGTATTTCCCCTTCAACTCCTCAACCTTAGCAATGTACGCTTCTGTAGCAGCCTCTTTACTGATACCTGAAGAGAGAGAGAGAGATCAGAGACAGGCTGATCTTGGTCATAATTCACAGGTTAATATGTTAACAGAAATCTCTCTACTGAAACAGACCTTTCTTTGACTCCCATGCGTCCCATTTGGCCTTGCCTGCAAAGTCTAACATGCCTGGTCGAGCTGGAAAGAAACAACCATATACTATTTACTAAACTGCAGTTTGCTTTTGTTATTATATATATTTACATATATCAGACTTTATGGTTTTGTAAGACTCTTGCTGGAATGTTTATGGGTTTGAGATGACGCTTACCTGTGTTTACGTCTCCTACGGTGGCCTGTTTGTACAGACTGTAAATCTCCAGCATCTCAGCATCTGTGGGTTTCGCTTTCAGGTGTTTCACCTCCTCCGCCGCTTTCTGAAATGCTGCCTGCAAGACAACGACAAATTGATCAGATCCAGTCACCAAACACGACTTTAAAAAGTAACAAAAGACAATGAAGGAAACTGAAAATGAAGCATTAAACAAAGGGCTTATGATTTACTGATTATGTGCTCTTATCAAATAAACCTTTAGTCGAGTTAGTAAGAAAGTTTTCCCCATTCATACGGTGCACTCTTTTTTTAAGTTATAAAGCTACACACCAAACCAAACGGCTTTGAGATGAATCACAATAATAACATCAGATTTGCTGCAAAAATATACTTGAAAAAAGCAAAATCAGTAAAGTCAATCTGAATACTTAATATTAGACTAAATACTGAATGCATCACAAAAAGCAACATCTCTAAAATATATAATGATATACTATGAATTTTACAATTACACTTAATTTTTTTAACATGCCATAGATAAACACTGTCAAAGCCCCTATTAGGTCAGTCTAGAACAGTTATGAATTATTGACAAACATCAATTTCTCAACAGAAAATTCATGTGAGCAGATTTTCTGCACATGGTTTAATGTGTTATAGACACAACTGCTACACAACCATCAAAAAGAAAAGGTTTGGGTTGCCAAACAGTCATTAACATTCAGTGTTTCTGTTGCTTCACAGTGCTGGTGCAGTTGATGGAGAACATGATTAATGTAAGTACAGTAAAACAGTGCAGCCTGATGAGGTCAAACTCCACACAGATACTGACACATGTGTGTTAACAGCTACATGATGACCTGATTACAGACTCCGCACCATCTGCACAAAGTTCAACTGCAGCATTCCGGAAGTAAAATCACATTCGCCGTCATTGACCAACTGTTACTTCCGGCAGCAGTAACCCGCAATGCTACCATGGCAACATGTTATCAGAGTTCAGGGCATTCACAAGAACTTAAAAGAAACTTACCGTTTAACACATATCTGATAAACTTGCACCAAACACACGTGCTGTTGTGCTATATAACTACATCTCCTCCTCACTTCAGAACGGATTTCAACGTAGTTCATTTGAACGTTTCTCAATATACATGTCGGTTGTTTCAACAACTTCTCCAGCTCTTGAGAAACACGGGTTACGGTGCGCGTTCACACGCGGCGCGCGATCAGACATACCGCATCGTTATTGACATATACGTTTACATTCCGTAATACTAAAACTTAAAATCACGTTACACAGTACAGAATAGTTAGTCGATATCGTCACGCAGTCATACTGCACTAGTGTGTGTGTGAGTTTGACATCATGCAGCGTTGCGCAGGCTGGTCGGGCTATGACATGTAGCAAGTATCGCGAGAGCGATTCGAAAGCTATGCTGTTTCATTCCTCTCGCGATACGTCGATGTCATACGCCGATTGGTCTGCGCAACGGCACATTAAGTCGAGGACACCTATACTGTCGGTTAATAATTTCTAATGGTATTTACTTTTCATTTAAAAGACCGTTTTGATGCAGGTAATTCATGCAATACAATGGTCAAAATCCCTTAGATCAAACAAAAGGGTGACGTTATGTACATGCATAACAAGAAGAAAACTATATCCTATTTCTACGACTCCAACGCACTCAGACGTGCAAGCAACATAAGTATTTTTTTAATAAACAATACTCACGTCAGTCATTGTGTTTGTGCTTCAGTCAATGTGCTTCTCAAACCTCTGCGTCTGTGCGTGTGTGTGCGAAGCGACGCTCACGCTCACGCTCACGCTTACCGTAGTGACGTCTGACCACGCCCCACTCATTCCATTGGCTGCTTGTGCATGTACTGAGCAGATCTGTCCAATAACATTCACGAATAGCGGGTGCTGTTAACTGGGCCACAGGGTCAAGTCATGGATGCCAGATTGGAAGTATTGTGCAAAAATAAAACATGCCCTTTATTCAAACACAGCGGTTCTGTTTTACACTGATGTGTCCTCTGATTTATGTCAGTAGATTTACAATGAGGTCATCGGGAAAATAAATAACCCTTTGTACTTTATTTAAAGTACGGAGACAATGATCATCTCTGATAGACCTGATCTGCAGAGGTCTGCAGTTGTGTGTCTTTATGATGATCTTCAGTTAGCCGTCATAAAGCACTTGCTGATAAATACTGCAACATATACATTGCATGTATTTAATCATTACTGTTATTACTGTCAAATTAATTATTACAGTGTGCATAGTGTTCATTGTTTAACATTACATTAATAAATCACAATTAACACATGCACAATGTTACAAATTACTGTTTCTATTTAAGTAAATATTGTATTCACTTCTAGCATTGACAGCTATGCATTAGGCATCATCAGTTTGTTAAGATAATCAGATATTAAATAGGCAATTCAAGCGTTATGGATGTGTCCAGTCAAAACTTAAAATATAAATTCTCACAGAATGTATTTATTGTAGACAAGTTATCTATATACAACTTTATATATATATATGTGTGTGTGTGTGTGTGTGTGTGTGTGTGTGTGTGTGTGTGTTATGCTTTTGAGAGGCAACACTTTCAGTAAATTAAAATACACAAACCAGAGGCAATAATACCCAACAAATGAAGAGGAGATGACTCTTCACAGAACATAAAATGTTGTAATTGTAATACATAAAAATGTATTGTTATTTTGTTATATTATTTTATTTTAATGTTCATGTTTATTTATTTAATTTGGACTGTTATGAATGTGACAATTCAATTTAAAACACCAAATATTGACATCAGTAGGATGAAAACCTTTGAGAAGACATCTGCATGGAATTGCCTGAGCTTTTCATAGCACTTCCCACAGATGTTATTGGCTTGTAGGGCACGTTTTCTTCCCAGAACAGCTCATCACAGGTCTTAGGGAAACATTCTTTTTCATCTTATTATAATGTTTTATTTTGTCCATAAAATATCATACCATATGCAAATGTCTGTAGCACAAACTGATTTCAGCTTTTGCTAATAATAAGCATAGTTTCTTGAGTACTAATGTACACATTTAAATGTTGTAAAGGAGAGTATAAATGTAATTATTTAAAGAAATACAATGACATGCTAAGTAAATAATTATCATATTTATATATCACGATATTTGTTTCACTTAGTTTGAACATACTAATTGTGTTAGCATAATTTCACATTTTCTAATTATTAGTTCTAAAACGCATTGTGTAGATATTAATCCTTTATCGATTAATCGATCATTCAGCAGATCTATTGCTTTTGCCTGATGCTGTTTGTCCTGATCGATGTATCGGCTTTTTCTGTCTGTCGCTGTGTCTGTTCACGGAACATGCTGGACATAATTGCGTAGCAGTGCTTCTTATTATACTCATAATTACTAAAAATCGGCCATTTCTTACCTGACACTTTAAATAAGAAAGTAAAAACGACAGGACGATGTGTGTGTTTGTAATGTGATGATTTGGAGCGGCTCGGGATGTCTGATCAGGCGGTTCTGACGGTGCGGCTCGTGCGATCTTTTGAGCATTGCAACTTTAAACCTGTAGTTTTTAAAGGCGTCGATTTAAACCAGACAGTGGAAGAGTTTATCACCTTTGTTAAACACGGTAAGACATAACAGGCTGGGGTCATTCTTATCGAATCTGTGCTCAATATTACACACAATGAGAGTAATGAATAACCAAAAGCACTTTTCTTCTTGAAGACATTTTGACAAGAGCTGGATTACCTCCACCCTTCAAAAAGTTTGACTATGGCAAGTGTGCACTTAAATAAACACACGTTATCAGCAGCTGTGGTTGTGACATTCTGTTGTTGTGTTACAGATACAATGAAAATCATCCATCAGGCACATGGAGCAAAGGTAACTTCATATAATATCATCATCATCTGTCACGTAGGTCAGTAATAGTAAATTGGAAAAATATTTATTCCCCAAAAACATATTTTTTCACCTGTATATGACTGTATATTTACAAAAAGATGATTTAAAAAAAAAACATCTCAGTGGTTTTGTTTTCAGTTCATACAATGGAATTCAATGTTGTTTGGTTATACAACATTCTTCAAAAATATGTTATTTTGTGTTTTGATGAAGAAAGGAAACCATACAGAATGAAATGAATAAACAGATGAAATAGTTTTTAATTTTGGTTGAACTATCCATGTAACTTCTTCAGCTGTACTTTAATCAGTTAAACAGTATTGATGTAATTCTCATGAAGGACGTGTATGCTATGAAAATAAAACAACCTAAAATGTATATTTGTATCATTTCAGACCAATGAGCTGGTGATGAGTTTAGAGAATGATGAAGAGTTGATTCTCTCCAGTGGCTGCAGGTTACGAGCATGTGGAGTTGGTATGTAAATGACAACATTTGTTTTGTTGATGGCAGATGAGCAAAACAGCACTGGGAGTTCATGTTGATGGTAGACATTGAGTAATAGGATGATTACATTTGCACAGTTTATGTATCGCTAAACTGAATTATTCATTGATTTTTGATTTCTTTGCACATGATAAATGCAAACCAGAATCTGTCCATTACTAAGATTCACTGTTTGTTTATCTAGTTTACCTTTATGTGAAATTAGTCTCAAAGCTTTTCTTCTTTTTACAGCAAATGAGACAGAAGTGGCCTTCTTCAAAATGTCAGACTATGAAAAGTTCAAGTCCAATCCCCAGATGGTGTGGTGAAAATGATCAGCATACAGCACAAGAGTATTTATTTTTAAAGAGTCACTTCTGGATTTAAACATCTATTTTAATTTCATTTAAAACTTGACTTTTATAATGTATTGTGTTTAATACAGTTTTACTATATCATTAAAAACAATTCAGTTTATGAAGCTCCAGAGAAGTTTTTATGTTGTTTCAAAGTAAATACATCTGTATGTTTGGGAATAATTATTAACACTTCTCATGAGAGCCAAAGTGTGTGTTGAGTGACAACTGATTTAGATTTTCTGACTTATTATTGTGTTTTATTTAAACAACACCTTGATTTCATTTGGTGTTTTTGTTGCTGCTTTTGTTAAATAAATGTCAGATACGAATTATGCTTTCAAACCAATAAACATTTTATTCCCTAAAATAAAATGAAATCAAATTCCCTCAATAGATGCAATCCTGACATACTGTAAAAAATGGATCAATGTGATTAGGTGAAGTGTTTGTCATTTCCAGAGATTTCTTGTTAAAGTCGGTGTGCATAAAAGCTGTGTTAACACTGTAAATGGCTAATAGGAAGATCATCTGAGATGTGATAGTAATATAAGGCACAAATTACACACTAATGTATGGAAGCACTGAACCACAAAGTAAAAAAAAAACATGGTGAAGAAAATAAACTTGTCCTTATATTCCTTCCTGGAGTCCTAAAGATTTTTCCTCTCCAATTTTTAAAATGTCTTTTCTGCTTCAAAATATTTGTCCACACAAGAAAAAATGTATTTTGCTTGCTAGCTAACAATTAGCATGTAGTATCAATGTTGACCACCAGGTGTCGAAGAAATCTTGTGCCTGCAATTCGCTCTCTCTCGCTCTCTCTCTCTATCTCTCTCTCTGTCTCTCTCTCTCTCTCTCTCTCTCTCTCTCTATATATATATATATATATATATAATTAATAAACAATTATTTCGTAAAAATTACTTATGTTTGATATGACATTTGTTGTCATGTTTAACAACTTGGAAGTTTTTTTTTTCAAAAATGTTTGAAATGAGAAGAATCTCTTTAGGACATAGGCTCCAGGAAGGAATATAAGGATTTTTTTTCTTTATCGTATATATTTTTATGTTGCGGTTCAGGGCTTCCGTACTAGAACAAAAAGAACAAAGAGTAAAAAGCAAAGTAAGAAAACAAGTTAAAATACTTTAGTGTGATACTGACTGTTCAAATGAAGATTCATATTAGAAATATGTGAACATATTAAAAAAGACACTGATATATGTTTTTGGCTTTTGTATCATAATATAAAACATGGACGTTTCGAGGGTCCTGAGGTACCACAAAAATGTGAGCAAAACTGCTCTGTGCGTTTCCTGAACATGTCACGATCACATCCTTTTATGTCAGTTTCTTGACTTTGAAAAACCAGCCTCGGATGTTTTCTGTGCAGCACAGAAGAAAGTCATGCAGGTTTGAAGCATCATGCTAGTGAGTACATGATTCACATTAGTTTCCCTTTCAGCATAAAATGAAACTTGTCATTCTCAGACTTCCTGTGTTATTCCATTAGCCTTCAGAGGATGGTGCTGTAAAACAGGACAGTTGTGACTGCTCTCCCATCCTCGGCGGATCCGTGTCAGTCTGATGGAGATGCAGGGCAGCAGAAGGAAACATCGACACACCAGAACAGCGCAGGGTAAAGCTACGGCTACTAGATAACTTGGTGGCATGTAGAATGAATAGGCTTCAGGGTGAAATGCAAAATCCCAGCCATAGAAGAGCGTGTGCATGACGGACAGAGTCAATGCGATGTATCCCAAACTAGACTGTAAAGGAAAAAACAAAGAAAGTTTGTGAATGTACTAAAACTGCGTGAATATGTTGATCACACATGACATTATGAGTTACACAGTTTGGTTTTATACCTAAAACTTAAATACAGTCATATGATATCACAAAAAAGTTGAAGCTCCATAAAGCGCATAAACTCATCAAAAAAGTCCAATTAATGACTAGCATTTACAACGGTCTTAACTTAAGTGTAGTATTGGTATTGCAATTAACTATATACTTCCATTTAGATTATACCTGTTTCGGTGGGGTCCTGTATGAAAACAATTTGGGAACCCATGAGTTAGACTATAAAAATGTAAGAAAGTAATGAAGTGTAAAAGATTGTGTATGTCTTGACTTTACTCAGATGTGTTAAATTGTGTGACTGTGCCCCAAATGTAATCAACATATGTGTCAGATTCATTTTCATTGCATCTGTGCCCTGATGTAATTAACACAACTGTCTGTAAAGGTGTGAACCAAATGTCCTACACAGGAAGGCCCATCTATCCTGTCTGTTGTAATGTTTCTAGTAGGAGGTCCTAATAGTATCTGTCTTTTGTTTGAAGGCCATTTGATACAAGGTATAAAGGTCTGGCCACACAGACAGTACTTTGGGTTAAGACTGTAGAAGGTTGGTACAAGAACATCACCCCAGAAGAACCACCTTCAATAAAACTCTTTTCCCCACAAGCACTTGGTCCTGCTTTCTTCTTTTTATGTACTAGAAGCATTCTAGCCACCCAAAGACTGCTCAGCCAAATTCAAGAAAATCTAACAAGTGGTTTTGACTTGGTCCTTTGGGGATCCAAAAATGGTTTTATAACCTTCTGAAAAAAGGTCATAAAAACCTTCAGAAAAAAGGTCTATTGTATCCTATTCTATTCAAAGCAGTAGATGCAAGGTTCACCAACCATATAGGAAAGTTAAGCGTGAACAACGTGATAAATGTCCGAGCAGACTATCTGCTGTTGTGTGTATGATGAGCTCACCTGGACAAAGGTAAACTCTCTCCAGTTGAGACTGTTGCCTACTGAGGGAAGAGATGTGATGGCCAGAAGAGAGAGAACACCTAACCCCAACACTCCACAAGACAGGTAGAGATCAGACCGCCAAACTCCATCCTCATCCCAGGGTTCCTCTACACCAGCTTTAACCTGGCACACGCAGCAGACATTAAGTATAAATGATGGTTTCTCAGCAATCTCAAGCCAGTCTTTGTTCACGCACCTGTCTGTAGGCAGCATTGATGAACTGGTGCGTTGTAACTCTGCGCAGGGGCGTGCAGATGCTGAGGACGCCGTGTAACGCTGCGCACAGGAAGCTCAGAAGTCCTAGTTCCTTCCGGCACTGCAACCACCTGTCCAGACAGGACGGGAAAACGCCGATACTTGGTGCCCCTCCACAGCTGCAACGATGCGGCAAACAAGCCTGGCAGGTATACGAGCGCTAAGGTCACCAAGGCGACCGCTGGCAGGCTCTCGTTCACCAAATCGAGAGCAAGACGATAGAAAGCGTTGTGTCCTTGAGCAAGAAATGGCAGCAGAATCCCACGAAGGAAACCGTAACCATAGAAGAAGAGAAACAGAAGAAATGTGACGAGGATTGGGCCACCCCAAGAAGGAAAGAGGCGCCACGGGGCTACCTCAATATCTCGAGAAGCCATAAGGCCGCCCATATCCACCGGGTGGAAGCCCATGTGCTGTGCCAGCTGCAGAACTGTCCTCTTTGCTTCTATACTTTCGCTGCAGATCAGGACCTGTGACAGTGAGAGGTCAGAGGTCACTTTAGATAACACAAACAGGTAACCAAGATAACAGCACTGACCCGTTTGCTTCCGTCATGTGCCGCAGTCTGCAGGTCCCAGGCTGAAACCGTGTTAAAACCTTTGACCACCAGACTGTCCGGAAACAGCTCGGCCAGTCGTTCAGCGTTGGATATACCACGGGTGTTCATCTCTGCTGCGTTACTTACATCCACCAACACCTTCCGGGCCAGTGCCGACCGCAGTCCCAGTAGGGAAGTGTAGTGCTCGGGGAACAGAGCCATAAACACCACACATTCCACTTGTGACAGCGCCCCCTCCTGGCTCTTCAGCTCCACTGCATCAGGAAACAAACCTGCTGGGATGCGATTCACACACCGAGTTCCCACGACCACTCTCACTCCACAGCCGACCAGCCGCACAGCCAGAGAACGAGAGAAGTCTCCGGAACCGAGAACAACCACAGTCTGGCTGGAAGACTGCACGGGCCGAGCGTCGGCAGAGGATTCAGAGTCTGAGATCAGAGAAGCTGTCATATCTTCTGCCATACTGACTCTGAGATAAGAGACATGAAGAATTCATGAGCAGTTAAAGAGGCATTTCTATTCAATTGCAATAAAGACACAAATCACATTAGCTTCAGAAAAAAAAGGTTTAGAAACGATATACGTCAAAATATTCAATATTCAAATTATTAAAAAAGGATTAACATAACTAGTTTCAAATGATCTGTCAAAATGCTATTCATTCAATTGTTTTTATTAAATAACACGTTTTATTTTCTATATTTATTTTCTATGCATGTATGTACAGTATAAGTACAGCAGGTGACACATTGAACAGTCAAATGAATTCTGAAATGTGACCAGTGACAGTATTAAATGTTATTCTCTACACTGGTGTAAACATTTTGTGTAGACACACAGAAGTACGGACTGAATGGGATACGTGATCATAGTTAAGTAAGTGACCAGAAAGACCAGTTTTGCACATTGACATTGTAGATAAATAAACAGCAAGTGTAGACAAAAGTAGAGATTAGTCACTGTAGTTTGACATATTGATCAGAGGTAGTGTTGTAAATTACAACACCCACCCGACCTCTGTGAGTTTCAGTTACAACTCTCATCCTTCTCCGCTGCTGTCCACACAGCAAAGACTTCCTACTACATTACAAAGGTCAGTCGTGCAACAGATTTAAAAAACTGTTCAAAACCTTCAGCTTCCTCCTCTCTCCACCTTCCGCACTTCTGTCAGTCACTGAGGCACTGCGACTGGCAAAAGCAGAGTCTAAATCATCTGTCCTCATTCTGCTAGATCTTTCTGCTGCCTTTAATACAGTTAACCACCAGATCCTACTGACATCCCTCTCATCGCTAGGGATCACAGGTACCCCACTCCGGTGGTTTAAATCTTACCACTCAGACAGGTCCTTCAGGGTGTCATGGAATGGGGGGCTGTCCAAAGCCCATCCCATGGCCACTGGTGTTCCTCAGGGATCGGTTCTTGCACCACTCCTCTTTTCTATCTACACAACATCCCTGGGTCCCATCATTCAATCACATGGCTTTGACTACCACTGTTATGCAGACGACACCCAGATTTTCTTCTCCTTCCACCCAGACGATCCCACAATAGCATCACGCATTGCAGCCTGCCTAAAAGACATCTCATCTTGGATGACTGAACACCAAATCCAGCTAAACCTAGCCAAGACTGAGCTCCTGGTACTTCCAGCCTCACCTACAACACAACACAACCTCACAATTCAAATTGGCAACACAACCATTACACCATCTAAATCCTTAAGAAACCTATGTGTAATCTTCAATGACCAGCTGTCCTTTACCGAACACATCTCAAGGATATCACGGTCTTGTAGATATGCACTTTACAACATCAGGAAGATCAGGCCATATCTCACAGAGCAGCCCAACTGCTAGTTCAATCCCTGGTAATCTCCAGACTGGACTATTGCAATGCTCTCCTGGCTGGTCTTCCTGCACGAACAATCAAACCACTGCAGATGATACAGAACGCTGCAGCAAGACTTGTCTTCCAGGAACCCAAAAGAGCACATGTCACGCCACTCCTCATCTCTCTCCATTGGCTACCGGTTGCTGCCCGCATTAAATTCAAATCACTAATGCTGACATTTAAAACCATCACAAACTCTGCACCCTCATACTTTAACCCTCTTCTACACACCTACAACCCATCCAGAACCCTGCGCTCAACCCAACCAGAACCCTGCGCTCAGCGAATGAACGTCGACTGGTGGTTACCCTCACAGAAGACACTAAATCTCTCTCTCGTTCTTTCTCCTTCTCTGTTCTCTGCCTGTGGAATAATCTCCCTAACACAATCTGTTCTGTCACATCCCTCAACTTTAAGAAACAGATAAAAACACACCTCTTCCACAAACACCTGACATCATAATACAAAAAAACAATAAAAAAAACACTAAACTCTTTTCTAGCACTGCAAAACATTGTAAACTTAGGAAAGCACTTCTTAGTACTATTGTTGATGTGTCGCTTCATTGTCTCCTAATATTTGTAAGTCGCTTTGGATAAAAGCGTCAGCTAAATGCCTAAATGTAAATGTACAAATAATGTTTAGTGCACTTCTGATAGCAGCCGGGGTTTATTGACCACGTTTGTCAAGTGCACCCATTCAACTTTGTTAGCAATAACAGGAAGAAAATAACCGGTGCTAAATTAACTAGTTGCATCTTAGTAGTATAACCCAACTCTAGAGAGGTTCACATGCCTAAAAATATACTTATTATTTTCTACTACTGCTTAATACAAGTCAATACTGTAATATACTTTCCTTGTGTTATAGTAAACTGCTGTAAAATTTACTAGTGTTTGAAAATGTAGGAAATATTAAAGTATACTACAGTATTTACTACAGTTTATCAAATAATTATTGCTAATACTGCAGAATACAGAATACATTAGTATACAGGAATTACTATAATATACAGTTATTTTCATGTGGGCATATTAAACAAAGTCACAAAAACGAAAGTTATCTATTAAAAAAATAAGAGTGAGTTAGAACAAATGAATAATCACATTTATTATTATTATTACTACTATTACTAACCAAGTCATGAGTTTCTTTCTAAGTTTCCATTCTTCTGAAAGTGTCAGTGGACGCACGCGCTTAATAACAGCTCAAATGTTTCTAAAAACATTATTTTACGTGAACATTCCTTAACATTATTGTTTTATAAGATTGTTTCAGAAATATGTTGCTGATTAAACACGTACTCACCGCTTTTATGTATTATATTCTCCCTCTGATGACTCTTGGACTGCAACCAGGGCGCGCGTCCGTTACTGTGCACTGGAGATATGGGAGCGCGCATGAACGGGTTGATTCACACACGATCACTCGCTGCTGCTTCTTTCACGCGTTTAATCTGCGTTTATTTTTGGACTGTCGTCATCTGGGCAGTTGTGTCACGTCTCGCACCATAAACGTTGCGTTAAACGCGTCCTCTGAACCCTCCGGCGTTGTGTTGCGCTGCGTTCTATTGTTGTTTTTGAACCCTGGAAGCGTTGCGGTGTGAACACGTGACACGAGGAGATATTCTTGAATGGGATTAGATGATAAGAACACATAATCCATGAGGAATCGGTCGGTATACTGCAGACTTCTCTTATAGATCAACACACCCGAGACATCTGCAGGGCGCGATAAGGTCGCGTCGGGCATGCGCGGTGAACGCACGGACTCCCGCAGCTCTGAGCGGACTGTGCTGCTCTGTGTGTCCGCGTGTGTGCTGCTGATCGCCGGTGTCGGGATACTGTGTGCGCTGGCGGCCGGTCCGCTTCACGCGCAGTGCGCTGTTGAGTGGTATGTGAACGGCAATAATCCCCTGATAATTAAACATAAAACAGTCACCATTCTTCAGATCTACAAGTGATATATATATATATATATATAATTCACGGGTTTTTTTTATTTAGGAAAATCGGTGTCGCTTGTTTTGACGTCTCCTCTCTTCTGGTGAACCAGATAAAAGAGTGGTCAACAGAAAGCTGTCCCGGCACGAGTCAAAGATGCCTTTATTCTGTGAGGGACTGTACAGAATGAATCCTACAGCTGTTTCATGCACCTGACTCACATGACGTCATCATTATTCTGCACTCTTAACAATAAAAGTGGGCAATTCCATGCAAATGTCAAAGTTATCTCAAAGGTTTTCATCATACTGATAGATGTCAATATTTTCTTTTTAAAGCATTTGTTCATGTTTAAATCATAGGCAGGTAAAGTGATGTTTTCAGAATTGTCACATTTATCCAAAGCCACTTACATTAAACTATACTAGACATTTTTTACACTCTAAAAAAGGATGTGTTATTTTTAACACATTTTTTGTGTTATGCTGTTTAACACATAATGTGTCATTTTGTGTTAAATACATAAAAGGGACAACACATGTTGAGTTGAAAGTAACACAAAATGTTTTGTTTTTAAATTAACACAAAGATGTGTCTAGTTAGGGACAACACATCTGTGTGTTGTCCCTAACTAGACACATCTTGTGTTATTTTATCAACAAGCAAAAACGTGCTTTTTTTCTGTCACATTCATAACACATGAATATTTACATTTTTTTTAAACAGATAACTCGTGTAAAGACTATTTTTCTGATGTCTGGACTCTATCAACAGTGCTTTAGTAAAATATAAACAGATGATTCAATATATTGATAATAAATACATTCTGTGAGAATTTATGTTTCAAGTTCTGACTGAAAATGTCACATCCATAATGCTGGAATTGCCCACTTCAAATGTTTTTACAAAAGAGTAATAGCAGCTCATCATTTACATCCTATTAGTATTTTTTCAGTTAGATAAGTCACACTGACACAGAAATAACATGTCATCTCTACACAGGCCTCCTGGCACGGATTGAGAACTTTCTTGCCGTGTGGAAACGGTACCACCCACTGAACCACTGTGCCTCCAAAATAATACTGCAATATTTCTCCCTTTAAGTGTGAATTCATCATAAAACACAAGCTCCAGTACCTGTATTACTTATTTAAAACACACAAGATCATAGACAGCAATATTTCAGATTTCTGTATAAGGTTAAATAGTTTCTTTAATGTCTGAAAAACAGGCTTACGCAGTCGTCCGATCCATTTGTTTTCTCTGTTACAAAGAGACATGTTCATCTTAAGCATGTCATTTTCTTAGTGCCCTTAATTATACTTTAGTTTACCATTTACTTCTGACTGTCTCGTATGGTAATTGTCATGTATGTGATATTTGCTTGATATTTTAGCCTCTCGGAGATCATAATTCTCTTAAATGATATGTGCGGTTAAGGTATATGTAGCTCTTGGTTGTAATTATAGTTTGTTTTATGTCATTAGCTGATATCAGTAAATGCGGAGGACATCACCGTCACACACACCACACCTGTAATGAGGTTTGTGGATGACATCACCTTTAACCTCAGCAGTTCACACCCAGACACATGTGATGTTCAGGTAAATATGATTTCATTTCTTGTGAATTAGTTTTGGATAATTCAGTCGTACTGCAGCAGTGGTTGTGTGTATCTGTGCACAGGGCCGCTCCGTCTCTCGCAGTTGGTATGCCGTGTTAGATTCAGGAACAAACTATCTGAACATGTATAACCTCATGAGAGGTGAGTGAGAGAATCAGATAATCAGCGATTATTATTATGGCATAGAGAGACAAAAATCCAGTTTTTAATGAACCTGAGAAATAAAACAATGACAGAAGAACAGTGGGATACACCTCGTGACACTGGGACTGTCAGATGAAAATGTCTGTTCAACCTAACAATGATGGAAATCAAATTCATTGCCAGTAAATGTTGAAGGAACTTAATACAGGTCATCCTGAGCCAGTCTGAGGCTAATTTATAAGACTTTTGTCAGAATTTAGCAATTGTCCACTAAGTAAGCTATTAAAAATGACGTCAAAATTAAGTTATAATCATACGTTTTATTGAAGTATTTTTCAGATTGAAGTATTTTTTTTTTGTAAATGTACTTTATAATGAAGGAAAATATATTAAATTTTTTTTGGATAATTTCAAAAGATTTAAAAACATCTAATTTTCTAACAATTGTATGTCAGATTAAGTGGAAAAGTGAGACCATGCTTCTCTCTTATTTTCTTTGCATGTGTGTGTGTTTACAGGTAGCGGTCTCTCATCTGCTCCTAGTTTTACAGAGTCCACCAGTGACAGATTATGTACCCAGTTCTCATCCACCCGACAGAAACTCCAGAGAAGCACATACTAAAGTCATCATGAATTGACAAATCAAATTTTCCTTGAATTTGTGACATATAAGAGGTCATTGAATAAACATTGTGACATATAAGAGGTCATTGAATAAAAAAAATGCTCTTGTCATTCACACACAGTCTTCCTGTGTTATTCCATTAGCCTTCAGAGGATGGCTCTGTAAAACAGGACAGTTGTGACTGCTCTCCCATCCTCGGCGGATCCGTGTCAGTCTGATGGAGATGCAGGGCAGCAGAAGGAAACATCGACACACCAGAACAGCGCAGGGTAAAGCTACGGCTACTAGATAACTTGGTGGCATGTAGAATGAATAGGCTTCAGGGTGAAATGCAAAATCCCAGCCATAGAAGAGCGTGTGCATGACGGACAGAGTCAATGCGATGTATCCCAAACTAGACTGTAAAGGAAAAAACAAAGAAAGTTTGTGAATGTACTAAAACTGCGTGAATATGTTGATCACACATGACATTATGAGTTACACAGTTTGGTTTTATACCTAAAACACAGAAAGCACTGTCACTATTTATGGAGCTCACTGGAGTCACTGGATCTACTGTAACAGCCAGACTGACTTCATTATCATCACTATGTTGGTCATATTTTTATTATGGGATGTCATTGGAGTCCACTTATTCTTCACCCAAATATGAAAATTCTCCTTTCTATATGATCATTTACTTACCCTCATGTCATCCCACATGTATACGACACAGTTTTATATTAAATACAGTCATATGATATCACAAAAAAGTTGAAGCTCCATAAAGCGCATAAACTCATCAAAAAAGTCCAATTAATGACTAGCATTTACAACGGTCTTAACTTAAGTGTAGTATTGGTATTGCAATTAACTATATACTTCCATTTAGATTATACCTGTTTCGGTGGGACTATAAAAATATAAAAATGTAAGAAAGGAATGAAGTGTGAAAGATTGTGTATGTCTTGACTTTACTCAGATGTGTTACATTGTGTGACTGTGCCCCAAATGTAATCAACATATGTGTCAGATTCATTTTCATTGCATCTGTGCCCTGATGTAATTAACACAACTGTCTGTAAAGGTGTGAACCAAATGTCCTACACAGGAAGGCCCATCTATCCTGTCTGTTGTAATGTTTCTAGTAGGAGGTTCTAATAGTATCTGTCTTTTGTTTGAAGGCCATTTGATACAAGGTATAAAGGCCTGGCCACACAGACAGTACTTTGGGTTAAGACTGTAGAAGGTTGGTACAAGAACATCACCCCAGAAGAACCACCTTCAATAAAACTCTTTTCCCCACAAGCACTTGGTCCTGCTTTCTTCTTTCTATGTTCTAGCCACCCAAAGACTGCTCAGCCAAATTCAAGAAAATCTAACAAGTGGTTCTTTTAAGAACCTTTGACTTGGTCCTTTGGGGATCCAAAAATGGTTTTATAACCTTCTGAAGCACATTTATTTTGAAGAGTATATTCCTGTAAAATCAAACTTATTATTTCATAGAATAGAATAGAATAAGACCTTTATTGTCATTGTTAGAAAAAAGGTCTATTCTATCCTATTCCATTCAAAGCAGTAGGTGCAAGGTTCACCAACCATATAGGAAAGTTAAGCGTGAACAACGTGATAAATGTCCGAGCAGACTATCTGCTGTTGTGTGTATGATGAGCTCACCTGGACAAAGGTAAACTCTCTCCAGTTGAGACTGTTGCCTACTGAGGGAAGAGATGTGATGGCCAGAAGAGAGAGAACACCTAACCCCAACACTCCACAAGACAGGTAGAGATCAGACCGCCAAACTCCATCCTCATCCCAGGGTTCCTCTACACCAGCTTTAACCTGGCACACGCAGCAGACATTAAGTATAAATGATGGTTTCTCAGCAATCTCAAGCCAGTCTTTGTTCACGCACCTGTCTGTAGGCAGCATTGATGAACTGGTGCTTTGTAACTCTGCGCAGGGGCATGCAGATGCTGAGGACGCCGTGTAACGCTGCGCACAGGAAGCTCAGAAGTCCTAGTTCCTTCCGGCACTGCAACCACCTGTCCAGACAGGACGGGAAACGCCGATACTTGGTGCCCCTCCACAGCTGCAACGATGCGGCAAACAAGCCCGGCAGGTATACGAGCGCTAAGGTCACCAAGGCGACCGCTGGCAGGCTCTCGTTCACCAAATCAAGAGCAAGACGATAGAAAGCGTTGTGTCCATGAGCAAGAAATGGCATCAGAATCCCACGAAGGAAACCGTAACCATAGAAGAAGAGAAACAGAAGAAATGTGACGAGGATTGGGCCACCCCAAGAAGGAAAGAGGCGCCACGGGGCTACCTCAATATCTCGAGACGCCATAAGGCCGCCCATATCCACCGGGTGGAAGCCCATGTGCTGTGCCAGCTGCAGAACTGTCCTCTTTGCTTCTGTACTTTCGCTGCAGATCAGGACCTGTGACAGTGAGAGGTCAGAGGTCACTTTAGATAACACAAACAGGTAACCAAGATAACAGCACTGACCCGTTTGCTTCCGTCATGTGCCGCAGTCTGCAGGTCCCAGGCTGAAATCGTGTTAAAACCTTTGACCACCAGACTGTCCGGAAACAGCTCGGCCAGTCGTTCAGCGTTGGATGGGCCACGGGTGTTCGTCTCTGCTGCGTTACTTACATCCACCAACACCTTCCGGGCCAGTGCCGACTGCAGTCCCAGTAGGGAAGTGTAGTGCTCGGGGAACAGAGCCACGAACACAACATGTTCCACTTGTGACAGCGCCCCCTCCTGGCTCTTCAGCTCCACTGCATCAGGAAACAAACCTGCTGGGATGCGATTCACACACCGAGTTCCCACGACCACTCTCACTCCACAGCCGACCAGCCGCACAGCCAGAGAACGAGAGAAGTCTCCGGAACCGAGAACAACCACAGTCTGGCTGGAAGACTGCACGGGCCGAGCGTCGGCAGAGGATTCAGAGTCTGAGATCTGAGGAGCTGTCATATCTTCTGCCATACTGACTCTGAGATAAGAGACATGAAGAATTCATGAGCAGTTAAAGAGGCATTTCTATTCAATTGCAATAAAGACACAAATCACATTAGCTTCAGAAAAAAAAGGTTTAGAAACGATATACGTCAAAATATTCAATATTCAAAATATTAAAAAAGGATTAACATAACTAGTTTCAAATGATCTGTCAAAGTGCTATTCATTCAATCATTTTTATTACATAACATGTTTTATTTTCTATATTTATTTATACAGTCAAATGAATTCTGAAATGTGACCAGTGACAGTATTAAATGTTATTCTCTACACTGGTGTAAACATTTTGTGTAGACACACAGAAGTACGGACTGAATGGGATACGTGATCATAGTTAAGTAAGTGACCAGAAAGACCAGTTTTGCACATTGACATTGTAGATAAATAAACAGCAAGTGTAGACAAAAGTAGAGATTAGTCACTGTAGTTTGACACAGTGATCGGAGGTAGTGTTGTAAATTACAAATAATGTTTAGTGCACATGTAAGTTGATAGTTCTGATAGCAGCCGGGGTTTATTGACCACGTTTGTCAAGTGCACCCATTCAACTTTGTTAGCAATAACAGGAAGAAAATAACCGGTGCTAAATTAACTAGTTGCGTGTTAGTAGTATAACCCAACTCTAGAGAGGTTCACATGCCTAAAAATATACTTATTATTTTCTACTACTGCTTAATACAAGTAAATACTGTAATATACTTTCCTTGTGTTATAGTAAACTGCTGTAAAATTTACTAGTGTTTGAAAATGTAGGAAATATTAAAGTATACTACAGTATTTACTACAGTTTATCAAATAATTATTGCTAATACTGCAGAATACAGAATACATTAGTATACATTAACAAAGTGTAGGAATTACTATAATATACAGTTATTTTCATGTGGGCATATTAAACAAAGTCACAAAAACGAAAGTTATCTATTAAAAAAATAAGAGTGAGTTAGAACAAATGAATAATCACATTTATTATTATTATTACTACTATTACTAACCAAGTCATGAGTTTCTTTCTAAGTTTCCATTCTTCTGAAAGTGTCAGTGGACGCACGCGCTTAATAATATTTATATTAATTTATATATTATAATAATAATAATTATAAGATTGTTTCAGAAATATGTTGCTGATTAAACACGTACTCACCGTTTTTATGTATTATATTCTCCCTCTGATGACTCTTGGACTGCAACCAGGGCGCGCGTCCGTTACTGTGCACTGAATATATGGGAGCGCGCATGAACGCGCACGGGACGGGTTGATTCACACACGATCACTCGCTGCTGCTTCTTTCACGCGTTTAATCTGCGTTTATTTTTGGACTGTGGTCAGTATACGAACACGCGCGTCACGTCTCGCACCATAAACTATCTGAACATGTATAACCTCATGAGAGGTGAGTGAGAGAATCAGATAATCAGCAATTATTATTATGGCATAGAGAGACAAAAATCCAGTTTTTAATGAACCTGAGAAATAAAACAATGACAGAAGAACAGTGGGATACACCTCGTGACACTGGGACTGTCAGATGAAAATGTCTGTTCAACCTAACAATGATGGAAATCAAATTCATTGCCAGTAAATGTTGAAGGAACTTAATACAGGTCATCCTGAGCCAGTCTGAGGCTAATTTATAAGACTTTTGTCAGAATTTAGCAATTGTCCACTAAGTAAGCTATTAAAAATGACGTCAAAATTAAGTTATAATCATACGTTTTATTAAAGTATTTTTCAGATTGAAGTTTTTTTTTTTAATGTAAATGTACTTTATAATGAAGGAAAATATATTAAAAAATTTTCAGATCATTTCAAAAGATTTAAAAACATCTTCTAATTTTCTAACAATTGTATGTCAGATTAAGTGGAAAAGTGAGACCATGCTTCTCTCTTATTTTCTTTGCATGTGTGTGTGTTTACAGGTAGCGGTCTCTCATCTGCTCCTAGTTTTACAGAGTCCACCAGTGACAGATTATGTACCCAGTTCTCATCCACCCGACAGAAACTCCAGAGAAGCACATACTAAAGTCATCATGAATTGACAAATCAAATTTTCCTTGAATTTGTGACATATAAGAGGTCATTGTATAAACATTGTGACATATAAGAGGTCATTGAATAAACATTGTGACATATAAGAGGTCATTATATGTTTTGGAATTCAAAAACTCCTTATTTGTCCAAAAGCCTTTATTGAATATTTGTATCTCATTTTGTCTCAGTATGACATCATAGTGCGACACCTCTGCTGAAGATCAAGGCCTACATCTACATCATTGCTGTAATGTATTCTAACGTAATGTGTAATACGTAAGTACATAAGTAAGTTGAAGTGCTAGATGAAAGATGTTATTCTGTAATCACTTGTGTGTCATCTGATTAATTAGTAAGTAGAACACAACAATACATGGTGTCAGAAGTTACAGCTGCCATCCAATCTGTGTTTACAAGGAAACCTTACTGGAAGTTTTGGATACAAAAATTAGACTTGTTCTTGACGACTACCAAAATCTGTGGACATTTGATAGGCTAACGAAATCACGTCTAACCAAGTAAAAGCACTAAATGAAGAAGACATGCATAAGATCAAAACCTTCAAAATTAAGCAAAAAATGGACAAGAGTATGCCAGTGTAGCATGATTCGAGTGATGACACAAAGTGCAGTAGATGTGGTTATAAACACGAACAGAGAAAATGTCCTGCCTACGGACAAATGTGCAGACAGTGTAATAAAAAAAGCACTTTGCAAAATCTGCAGAACTGAGTGAAAACACCCTAGAAAGATGCACACGTTTAAAAAGTGACAAAAATATGTTCCTGGTAAAACATACAGTAAAAACAAGTAAAAGAAAAACATACAGTCTGTCACTACAGAGATCCAGAAAGAAAAAGGAGTCTTCGCGGATCTCACGGTCACAAACTCGTCAGTCATGGTCACTGCCAGAGGTTCACTGACTAGTATCTCTGAGATGGCCGTTTCCTACAGTCCACTACTAAACGTACTTTATTAGCCCCTTAGACTATAAACACTTCATTAAAATAATAATTATTACTAACCAGAGGTCACGATCACTCCATAGAGAGAACTAATGTTAACTAAAGTTGTGCCGAATCTCTAAAATTCTCAGCTGGTTTGCCCCAAAGCTCCACCTAGACAGGATTTTAGTCCGTCACTAACCTGATCGTAGATTTGCTGTGACAAGGAAATAACGTCTTTATAAATTCAGAACGATGCAGAATAAATTCATACATGACAATATATTAACAGTTACAATTTATATGTGAGGTAAGAATAACATGTCAAACAAGCCAATTAAAGAGTTATGATTCTACCGCCAGTTAAATACAGACATGATATCAGAATGAGAAACTTGACTTGAGAGAAAAATCCATAGTGCTGTTTGTTTGAGGAACACGCGACACTACGGGGCTCATGTGCTTACAGAATCCCCCTGACTCTCGCTTGCTTCCCTTAAATACCCAGATCAAAGTACACTTCCTCCAAATAGAGATGTCATTTCCATGAAAGAGCCCAGGAGGGACACACCCACAGCAGTGAGCAGAATCTCTCTAATCTCTTAAAGCTTTATTATCATCTGATCTGTTGTGGGAATGAGACCATTGTGTGAGTCAGACATTTGAAATGATATCAGACATGTATATGGAGGTATTTTATTCACACAGAATGTGGTATATCTTAAACACAGTTCATTGATGAGTTTTAGGGATCTCTGAGCTGAGAGGATGTGGATAGAGAGAGGGGGAGAAAGAGACAGATGTGAAGGTGTGAGTTCGCAATCAGCATCCTTTGAGGTGTGCTCTCTGAGATGGAGATGCAAACTCTGTGGGGAAACTCGTTGTGTTAGAGAGAGTCCTTTGTTTCTCAGGATGTGATGCTCTTTTGGTCTGGACATCTTGGCAACGGCCTTGCAAACCGATGCTCCGAGGAATATAATAAGAAGAATAGATTACCCCGCGGAGAATCCCTTCTGCAGAAACTCCAGCACTGCATTAACAGGGCAGATGAGCTGCACACAATGCAGAAAAACCTCTCCACTTCAGGGCATAAAGCTCTCGAGTTAAAAATGATCTCCACAACCTCGGCTGGAAGGCTCTCTCAGAGAACAGTCTCCATTCCCCAAACCTCAGTCTCTGTCTCGACAGGGTGTCTGCTGCCCGGTTCAGGTATCACGGGATGTATGCTGCCCTCGGTGACAGCAGTTTGCCAATTTTAAAAAGAGAAATAAATAATTGGATTTACAAATTGAATTACGAATACAGGTTTTAATCAAGCATTCAAAAGGGCTTTTCAGTTTGCCATTTCCATTTTCATATTTTCTATTAGATTAGCTTTTCTTTATAGTCTCTCTATCTCTCTATATTTCTCTGACTCTTTTCACCTGTTTAACATATATAATTGACCAACTCAATGGAACAACATGAATTCTTCTGTTTAATGTGAGCATATTGAGACAATTGACTGACAAGTGTTAAGTGATGAACTTTATTGTATACACATTTAAAGCACAGAATGTATAGTATCAGTTTGATCCACTGCTTTTGCATTGGGTGACAACACATATAGGTTGGGATGAAAAGTTGTTTTGATGGAAAAGCAAGTATTTGTTCAAACATATTTAAATGGTAATTAAATGTGACATTCTGTACTTTTGACTGATATTCATCACATTTTGTCTTCACTGTTCCAATACTTATGGAAGGCACTGTAGTCATGTAATCACAAGCGTTATTGTTTAACAGTTTATTTTGTTGTATCATATATTATATCATATGATTTTTATTTTAGTAACATGTTTGTATGAAAGTTAAGAAAATAATATTCGGCTACACATCAGTGTAAGAAAAGCATATGTAACATCCGGGTTTGTCCTCTTTTACACCATCTCGTGGTACAGTGAGGTACATTTTCATTTGCTCAACAGAATTGTGCTCAAATGTTATTTATGGTATTCATCTTGACTTTTTGTTACAAAACATAGTCATTTATGTTATTTCTATAGTTATTTATTTATTTTAAGATCTAAATGGATGTTGTGACACTGTTATGGATAGTGTAAGTTTAATGTTGTATTGCTGTACTGTAATATTTGACATTTATGTTTATTCTTGTCAACTCGTGTGACACTTAAAGATTGATTTCACCCTGCTTATATCAGAATATAGTTGATGCTTTACTAGTGGTTAGAGAGTTGAATTAGCAGTTTTAAAAGATGGTGATTTACTCTATGTGTCTGTACTGGTCACAATTGTGAAATGATGCAGGTATAAAAAGGTATTTCAAGACTGACTAAAACAAAATTTACATATGACTCACTTAAAACCAAATACAGACCTTTTGCTATAAAACACATTCAGGATTGCATGCAAAAATGTTTGCATGGGAAATTACTGATACACCTAATTTTACAGACAGAAAAGACAAGTGTTCTCGACAAACTTTAGTAGGTACATTGCAATGATGAAAATATAAAGGCAGAATTTAAGAACCAACAAACCAAATGATTCGCCAGCGTCTCAGCATCAAGCCTCTCCGTCAAGAACAGCAAGTCAAACTGATTTATCCGTTTTTTATTTCTATTTTGACTAAATAGGCAGCGTGAACTTTCTGTTTCAATTTCATCTTGAATAACTGCATAATTCAATTCAATTCAATTGAATTTTATTTGTATAGCGCTTTCTCACAAAGGTCATTGTACCAAACCGTGTGCTTTGATCTGATGCTGGAAGAGGCTTTTTTGGGCCGCTGTAGTTACCGCACCTGAATGGCTGAATGAATGGCTGGAAAAGCAGCAAAACAGACTTGGGTTGCTTTTGGAACCAAGCGAGTGACGGGGCGGTTGGCGTCATCGGTAAGAAGAGGGTCGGATGTGAGTTTGGCCTGTGATTTCCTGAGCTGGAGATAGGCTAGGAGGGTTTGATATGGGCGTTTGGAGGTTGAAAATGTGGGTGAAGTGCCCTACTTCGTCTGGTCCGTCTTAGTTTGGTTAATAAAATGAAAAAATCATGAAAATTCTGTGTTAAAAAAGTGCGTTTAACGTAATCGAGTCAGCTGTGACTTAACTACGGCGCGAGGCCCTCGGAGGGCGCGAGACTTTGTGCATTCGCACACTTGGCACAGCCACTGCGATGGCTCTGTCTGGTGGTGTGGCGCGGGAAGTTCGGCGGCCCCGTGGTGCAGCCGCGGGCTTAGTTGAGGTGTCCTCCGGAGCAAAAGTGCGCTGATAATAATTTTGTCTCTGACAGAGCAGAGATCGGGTGTGCCAGTGCTGAAAGACCAGAGAGAAATGAAGGGTAGGGCTGCTTGATTATCCAGAGAGGTTCTCTCCGTTCTGGTTGGGCAGACAGTGAGATTATACTGATGATGCACCGGCCGCGTTTAGCTATTATCTGCACGAGCTCCTCCTGAAATGTGTTAATAAAACATCACTTGGGTAACATCACAGACATACTCATAAAATAAATGTCCAGTTTAATGCACTGGAAGTCACTTTGAATAAAAGCAAACATTAAAACATAAAAATATTGTCTGAAATGCTCATCGTCTTTTCCCATTGCTGTGCTTTATTCTTAAGGAGTGTTGACATTTATCGCTTTTAACAGCAAATAATTGTCAGCTTTGTCAATTGTTGCTTTAGTAGACTATCATTTGAAATGTTGTGTGTTCTAATTACTGTTATACACTCAAATAAAGCTCCTTCAAATGGTTCTTTAAAGTGACGCCATAAAAGAACCGTTTTTTGGTTCCACAAAAAACCTTTCTGTGAAAAGTTCTTAAAAGCATCATTTCTTTTTTAACTTTTGCTTACACCTGTTTCACACACACAGAGCGTTTGTCCTTTCACACTGCCAGCAGACACAGCGTGGAGCTGAATCACTATATGTTTACAGAAACATCTCGTTCATTATGTCATTTCTCATGTGTACTCAAGAATCCAGTGTAAAAGCTCTCATCTGTTAACCGAAAAAATGATGTGCAGCTCACGTGTGTTTTGCAAAACCACCATTAGTTTGTTGAGTAAAAAATAACCTCTAGCTTATATTTAACCTGTCTAAAGACCTGTATGTACCTCTAAAGCAGGTTTCAATAATCAGAAGTGTCTAACATCTTTCAAACAGGTAATTGGTAAGATTTAAAGGGACACAACAGACCAAATTAAACTCATTTTTATATCTTCAAAGCCAGATCTAATGGAAAAAACCTGTAAAAACACATGCAAAAACATTTTCATGCCTGATTTACCCACCCACTGTTACATTTCTGAATGTAAATCTAATGCATGACTTAAAGCTTTCTGATTGGCTACACACACCTGATATATTTGTGTGTTGTGTCTTTAAAGGCGTGTTGTGATTGGACTCTTCATCAGACTCTTTTGTTATTGGTTGTATGTCAGTTTAAGTAAGAGAGAGTCTGTGTCATCATTCACACTTCTATCTTCATTATAAAGACACAAAAGCTCTTCACTGGATAAAGATGAAGACTACACTCACTGCCATCCTCATCATACAGCTCTATGGACTCACATCATGTGCTATGAAACAACATTACTACATAGATGAAACTAAGACATGGAATGAAGCGCTACAATACTGCATAACCTATTATCATGACCTGTCCACCTTCACCAGCAGCACTGAGGTACAGCAGTTTTTAGCAGATGCTGGTGATCCATTGGATCATGCCTGGGTTGGACTCTATAAAGAATCAGGAATCTGGAAGTGGTCGGGAGGAGAAGTTGCAACACAAATTATCTGGGATGATCAACAGCCGGATAATGATGACTGTGCCTTTCTAAACAAAGGCAGTAAAAAACTGCATGATAAAAAATGTACTGCTTACTTCACCTTCTTCTGTATGACGTTTGAGTTTGTCATGGATCAGCAGACTGAGAGCTGGGAGGGAGCTCTAGAATACTGCAGAAATCATTATGATGATCTGGCAACCCTGAGCTCAGACAGAAGCATGACTTACGCTCTCAGTAAAATCACAGGAGCTCAAACCCAATACGTGTGGATTGGTCTGCGCTTTCTAGCAGGTGAATGGTTCTGGCTCAGTGGAGATGATCTTCAGTATCAGGACTGGACTGATGCTAAACAACCTCAATGTCCTGCCCAAAACCAACGCTGTGGAGCTCTCGACAGGAATAAGAAGACCTGGACAAACAGAGACTGTGAGGAGAAACTCAACTTCTTGTGTGTTTAGCAGTCAGTAGATGGTAAATCACAGCATCAGGGATTGGGGTTGGTGTGAGGTTGGCTGTATGTGGTGTAATGCATTCTGATATATTTAACACATATTTTCAAATGTTGCATACTGTTGTTTATATAATCAGTAGTTCTTTAAAAACTTCCTATAGTTGTAATTTCATTTCACTTCATTTTTGAATTATTTTTATTTTCATTCATTTTTGTAACCTTGATAACTTTAGTTGCATTTCAAGAGCAAACACATCAGATCGGTGTGACGGAGTCTGTTCTATTCCCAAAGTAAAACATTCACAACAATGCAGCTGTTACTTTAATGCAAACATCTCATCGTAATATATATATACTGTATATATCTGAGCAATAAAACTTTCCTTCTGGGATAACAAATAAAAAATTCTGTTTTTTTTAAAGATATATTTTACTGGCTATGTAATAAGTTTTAATAAAATTGTAAAAGCAATTATGAACACACAGAATAATTTGTTCAATAAAGATCAAACAATTGTTTTGACTAACAGATGTGTTATTAATGACCAGTATAAAAAACTTCACCTTAAGGCATAACAGACACATTTGCATGTTATGAAGGTGTAAAGTAAAGGTTTGTAAAGTATAAATATAGCTATATGTGAGATTATTATTTATTCTCACTTGTCTAGCAAAGACATTCAGACACAGAGCTGTGTACAGAAGCTTACTTCCTTTATTTCCTCTGGACATACAGGTTATATAGTATCTGGACATCAGCTAGGGCGTCGGCCCTGACCACTCATGTTATTGGCTTACAATTCATGACCTTATATGGCACAGCATTGTGTGACGAGCTCACGAGTACACAAAAGTACAAACAATCTGTGCATCTTATCTGTATATATCTCTGTATATTTCATCATTATGTAGAACACAACACCTGCTAAATAAGGGTTATAAAGTGTTTTCTTGGTGGATTAAGCTGCAAACCTCCTAAAGCATCTACTAAACACATACATACAAATGTAATGTAAATGGTGCTCATTGTGCTATAGAAATAAAATTGAATTCAATGTACATAATATTTTATGTTACAGTGTAAATGGTTAGGCATAATGTATCATATCTGTTAATGTCATTAAAATTAAATTCAAATAAATTATTAAAATGTTGTGGTTAAAATGAACATGATTATGAAATAGTAAAATAGCTTTGATATGATTCTATACACAAGGTAATATCAAGAAACTAAACTTTCAGATAAAAACTGTAGAGTTAGTCTGTATATTTCTGCTGATAGTTCCAACTAAGTCAAATGTTTGTATGTCACTGAGAACGACTGCCGCATGACAAATGCAATGCATTCTGTTTAAAACGTTTGTTGGACTTTAATCGGCGCTGCAGCCGCCTCACGTTTAAAATCCTGCGAGAGCAAAACAAGACCAGCTGCTGGAAACTGGCTGTGAAAGCCTTGATGACCAGAAGGGTCACCATTCATCATCATGCCAACAGGCAGGAGTGCAGCGGTGTGCACAGACCTCTTGTGGGACAGGGCATTAAAAAAAGAAAAAATATATGACTTCAATAAACATAACCAAATGTATTTTTAGTACATATTTTGAACTTAAATATTTGTGAAATTATCTGTATTTAAAGCAGTATTCGTCTTTCTGCTCTTTTTAAATATTTAAATGACTTTCAAGGATTAATTGAAATGTCTCACACAATGAAGAGCAGATGATGATCATCAGCATCTCAGATGATAATAATATTATTAAACATTATTAACTTTTAATCAAAACCGTAAGAATCAAGAAGTTAATCATGTTGAATTCATGTTTAGTTTTGTTGATATTGTAAACATTATGATTGTATAACATGGATGAAAGTGCTTCATTAAAGGTTCATATGATGGTTCTAGAAAGAACATTATTTTGTGTATTTGGTTTAATAAAATGTGTTTACGTGGTTTTAGGGTTTAAAAGTCATTATTTTACACACACAGGAGATTATTGTTGTTCATCTCTGCCCCGCATTTCTGTACAGGTTATAAGGATCAGGCAAGAGCTGAGACCCTGGTGGAAAACCTCCCAGCAGAGATTCATTATGGGACCTGCAATACTATATGGGAAAGACTTTTTAACAGAGAGACATTGGACAGTAAGATCGTCCACAGTTGATGCTGAGGTTGATTTGGCTCTAGAACTAAGATATGCTGTAATATCTTGTAATATCATCTGTAGTTAAAGAACAGTTTCAAGAGTCATTGTTAGAGCTAGTGTGATGCTTATTATACTCTTGTGTTTTTGATTTGTGTTGTTATTTTAGCTATAATAAACACACATCCATTTTAATGCCTGAGAGGGGTGTGTTATTCTTGTGTAGTAATGTGTCAAATGTAATGTTATCATAAATGTAAGTGCAAGTTATTAGCAATTTATTTCAAACTGATTCGTTTAAATTGACATTAAATGCAGTCAGTTAGAACTAAAGAGTGGTTTGCATTTACCTACAGTTTGTAAGTGTGTGGTGTTTTGGTTATTTTTAGATTTATGTGTATAATACATTTATAGTATCTGTATATTATATCATACATTAATATATCACGGCGTGTAACATCACAGACGGCAGTCTTAGCTGCATCCCAATTCAGAGACTAAATCCCATTTGTAAATCTCCTTTGCATGCAGCCTAAAAATGTCTCGTTCTTTCCTTTGGCTGTGAAGGATAAAGGGGTCATCAGCTGGTGTGACCTCTCCAGGACACTTTAAAGGACGATTTAAAGCAGCTGAGTGCCGTCTCAGTGATGCCCATGTTGTAGGATGAATAGCAAGATCTAGTTTACAGTCCCAAAGGCAGAGAAAAATGGACATTACACACTTTTACATAAGATATAATTAATGATTAATAAAAAACTATTAAGCATTTATAGGTCAAAACACGTCCTACAGCTGTGGTCTTAATCGTGAGATACCTAAAACAAGAGAATTATTTTTAAAATAAATTATTTGTGGACCACAAAACCAGTCATAAGTAGCACGGGTATATTTGTAGCAATGGCCAAAAATACATTGCATGGGTCAAAGTTACTGATTTTTCTTTTATGCCCAAAATCATTAGGATATTATGTAAAGATCATGTTCCATGGAGATATTTAGTAAATTTCCTACTGTAAATATATCAAAACTTTTATTTTTGTGAGTGAACGCAGTGCTAAGGACTTCATTTGGACAACTTTAAAGGGGATTTTCTCAATATTTTGATATTTTTGCACCCTCAGATTCAAGATTTTTAAATAGTTGTTTCTCGGGCCAAATATTCCTATCCTAACAAACCATATAACAATGGAAAGCTTATTTATTCAGCTTTCAGGTGATGTATACATCTCAATTGAAAATAATTGACCCTTATGACTTATGTTTTGTGGTCCAGGGTCACATATATAATAATTATTAGTGCCTGAAAGTTTTTCTATGATTTGTTAATCTAAATGCACCCGTCCCACACTTTGAGTCCTTACCGCAACACTGACAATACATTGTTCAAAGCCAAACAAATCTATTTTTTATGCCAATGAGGTAAATAGCTTAAGTCACGGTACAGAGAAACTTTAAGGTTAACACCTTATGGAAATGAACAATGGTTTTATTGTAGTGAAAGTAGTAGGAATCATTTTTCTTAATTTTTGTTAAACAAGCTGATATTAGTGTAAAGACCACTCACATATAACTTTATACAGTAAGATAGATGTGTGTGATACTGCGGCATAAACATTTACATTTTACATTTAGGCATTTAGCTGACGCTTTTATCCAAAGCGACTTACAAATATTAGGAGACAATGAAGCGATACATCAAATAGTACAAAGAAGTGCTTTAGTAAGTTTACAATGTTGTGCAGTGCTGGAGAAATACCTGTAGAGGAAGGAAAGGTTTTTTTTTATTTTATTTATTTATTTTTTTTAAGCTGTTAGGTGTTCGTGGAAAAGGTGTGTTTTTAGTAGTTTTTTAAAGGGGGTGAGGGATGTGGCAGACCGGATTGCGTTAGGGAGACTATTCCACAAGCCGGGAACAGAGAAGGAGAAAGAGGGAGAGAGAGATTTAGCGCCTTTCTGTGATGGTACCACAAGTCGATGTTCATTGGTTGAGCGTAGGGTTCTGGATGGGTTGTATGTATGTAGAAGCGAGTTGAAGTATGAGGGTGCGGAGTTTGTGATGGTTTTAAAGGCCAGCATTAATGATTTGAATTTAATGCGGGCCGCCACCGTAGCCAATGGAGAGAGATGAGGAGTGGCGTGACATGTGCTCTTTGGGTTCCTGGAAGACAAGCCTTGCTGCAGCGTTCTGTATCATCTGCAGTGGTTTGATTGATCGTGGCAGGAAGACCAGCCAGAAGAGCGTTGCAATAGTCCAGTCTGGAGATTACCATGGCTTGGACAAGCAGTTGGGCAGCATGCTCTGTGAGATATGGCCTGATCTTCCTGATGTTGTAGAGTGCATATCTACAAGACCGTGATATCCTTGAGATGTGTTCGGTAAAGGACAGCTGGTCGTTGAAGATTACACCCAGGTTTCTAACTGATTTAGATGGTGTAATGGTTGTGTCGCCAATTTGAATTGTGAGGTTGTGTTGCAATGCTGGTGTGGCCGGAAGTACCAGGAGTTCAGTTTTGGCAAGGTTTAGCTGAAGGTGGTGTTTAGTCATCCAAGATGAGATGTCATTCAGGCAGGCTGCAATGCGAGACGCTATTGTGGGGTCATCTGGCTGGAAGGAGAAGAAAATCTGGGTGTCAACAGCATAGCAGTGGTAGTCAAAGCCATGTGATTGAATGATGGGACCCAGGGATGTTGTGTAGATGGGGAAGAGGAGTGGTGCAAGAACAGATCCCTGAGGAACGCCAGTGGCCAAGGGATGGGCTTTAGACAGCTCCCCATTCCATGACACCCTGAAGGACCTGTCTGAGAGGTAGGATTTAAACCATTGAAGTGGGGTACCTGTGATCCCTAGCGATGAGAGGGATGTCAGTAGGATCTGGTGGTTGACTGTGTCAAAAGCGGCAGAAAGATCCAGCAGGATGAGAACAGATGATTTGGACTCAGCCTTTGCCAGTCGCAGCGTCTCAGTGACTGACAGAAGTGCAGTCTCTGTGGAGTGGTTGCTCTTGAAACCGGACTGTCGTTTGTCCAGTAGGTCGTTCTGGGAGAGGTAGGATGAGATCTGATTAAAAGCAGCTCGCTCCAGTGTCTTAGAGATGAACGGGAGGAGAGAGACAGGTCTGTAGCTATCGGTGAGGGAAGGGTTGAGAGTGGGTTTTTTAAGCAGCGGGGTGACCCGGGCCTGCTTAAAGGTGGTGGGAAAGGTGCCAGAGAGGAGTGAGGAGTTGATTATGTGTGTGAGTGATGGAGTGACTGCGCTGGAGATGGATTGGAGCAGATGGGAGGGGATTGGGTCGAGTGGGCAGGTGGTGGGGTTGCAGGAGAGAAGTTTGGCAACTTCCGCATCGTTTAAAGTGGCAAAAGAGGAAAAAGTGGAGCTAGGTGGAGCCTGTGTGTGTGGTGGGGTTGCAGGAGTTGAGAACTGGCTGCTGATCAGGGATGTTTTGTTTATGAAAAAGTTAGCAAAATCATCAGCTGATACTGACGAGGCAGGTGGGGGGATAGGTGGAGAGAGGAGGGTGTTGAAGGTTTTAAAAGTGCTTTAGAATCTGATGTGTGAGTGATCTTTGTGATGTAATAAGATGTCTTTGCTGTGTGGACAGCAGCGGAGAAGGATGAAAGTAGTGACTGGTACTCACAGAGGTCGGGTGGGTGTTTAGTCTTCCGCCATTTCCTTTCCCAGAGCCCTGAGTTTGGTCCGATGATCCCTAAGGACGTCCGAAAGCCAAGGGCAGGGAGGGAGGCATGAGCTTGTCTGGAGGATAGAGGGCAGAGGTTATCTAGACAGGATGTTAGTGTTGAGCATAGGGTGTCCGTGGCTGTATTGGTATCCAGGGAAGCGAAGTTGGAAGGGAGAGAGGATGATACCTCAGCAGAAAGTGTGTTGGGGGAAAGAGAGCGGAGTTTGCGCCTGAATGAAACCGATGTGGGTGTGGCTGTGTTGTTAGAGCTGAGATGTATGTTGCAAGTTATGAAGAAGTGATCTGAGATATGTAGGGGTAGGACAGTAGGATTTGAGGTGATGCAGTTGCGCGTGTGAAGATGAGGTCTAGTTGGTTTCCTGATTTATGGGTAGCGGTGGTGGTAAGAAGGGGAGAGGTCAAAAGAGGAGAGGAGGTTTAGAAAGTCAGAGGCAGAGGATTTCTCCAGGTGAATATTAAAGTCACCAAGAACAATGAGTGGGCTGCCGCCCCTCAGGAAATAAGGAGAGAAGCATATCCAGTTCATCAGTGAAGTTATGAAGTGGCCCCGGTGGGCGGTAAACTACAATGATGTGAATCAGAGAAGGAAATGAAACGGTAACCGCATGGAATTCAAAGGAAGTGTTTGTGCACAATCCTGGAAGGCATGTATATTTCCAAGTGATGGGAAGGAGTAAACCTGTGCCACCACCCCTGCGGGATTGCCGAGGGGAGTGGGAGAAAGCATGGTTGCATGAGAGTGCAGCGGGAGTGGCGGAGTCCTCTGGACGGATCCATGTCTCAGTGAGACCGAGGATGTGGATGTCTGACTGCGTAGCAAAGGCAGGGATGAATTCAGCCTTGTTCACAGCTGACTGGCAGTTCCAGAGGCCCACGGAGAGAGACAGAGGAGGGGTGGGGGTGGTGTGAATGGTGTGCAGGTCAGAGTGTGAGCGGTATGAGGAGTGTCTGTAGGCGTGTCTATGGTGGATTACAGGGATAGGCTGAGAGTGCATAGAGTTTACGAAGAGGGATGCATACAATAAAAAGTTATGTTAAACATATTACTTAAAACAGAGCGTGATACTTAAGTGCCTTGTCGGTGTCCTTGCTCGGTGGAGTCGCACAGGTAGAGTCGATGGTCTTTACACTCATAGGTCTTCACACGAGGAGGGCTTCACACGAGGGCTGACGCTTGGCTGACGCCTACGGGTGCGCCCGTATAAGTGCAATGATTGATTACAACTTGATTGAAAACAGCTAAACACGCCTTTCCACTTTACACAACAAAGGCTTAATTAGGCTAATGTTGCTGGGGTCGAAACTACGAGCTAACACCTGGGATAGCTCCGCGTAATCGAGTGCTAAATGCGAAGTTATAGCTCTCAGGAAGCAGTAATATCGTTTAAAATGCTACAGTTAACGAATACACATAGGTCAGGATCGAATAAAATAAAGGTTACCTTTTAGAAACGCTATAGATCAATAAAAGACAATTCCTAACCAACAATAGGCAATATTCAACACGGCGCAGTAACAAAGTAAACAGAACTAAGCCGAACTCACGCACAACTGCTGTCTACTGCAGACGGATCGCTTCTCCTAAGTTACCAGAGTAAGCCAGTTGTTTAAATATCCTTACGGTTGCTAAACACGCCTTTCCACTTTACACAACAAAGGCTTAATTAGGCTAATGTTGCTGGGGTCGAAACTACGAGCTAACACCTGGGATAGCTCCGCGTAATCGAGTGCTAAATGCGAAGTTATAGCTCTCAGGAAGCAGTAATATCGTTTAAAATGCTACAGTTAACATGTTTAGACAGTGAATTAGAAGAATGTTTGGTTAACAAGAGTCTTTAGTCTAGACCGAAACTGATCGAGTGTGCCTGAATCTCGAACAAGGATCGTAAAAACCTATTCCAGAGCTTGCGTGTCAAGTACGAAAAGGATCCACCACCTTTTAGAAGATGTTGATATTCTGAAAACTACAAAACTTAATAGGCAGCCAGTGCAGTGACAATAAGATTAGACACATATGATAATGTCATGATATGTAAAGTTAAGTAAAGTAAAGTTCTGTCTCTGTCACTGACACGTGTACATGATAAAAAGAAGTTGTGTTTTTCTTTTAGTGTGCATGTGGAAGGGCTTAGGAATCCACCAGCAAAAACTTTATTTATTTTGTCTATTTAAAAGTCATGTTTACTGTTTTGGATTTTCTCATTGTTGTATTGTATGCTTGTGTTCATTGTGTGTATTGTAATAAAAAAATTACATTGTAAATAAATGTTGTGCAACTTTGTTTCATGGAAGAAATTAGTCCATCAATAAACACAAACATACATACAAAAATGTAACAGGTCTATACTACAATTAGGCCTCCTCTTGTGAAAAAAAATGTACAGAATAATAAAAAAGTACAGCAAAAATACACTTAAAAAGCACTGAAGTGTGAATGAATGTAATGTTTTGAATGTAATGTTTACAGAAATATTACATTTAATATTGCGAAGTGCAAGTTATTAGTAATTCATTTAAAATGTCTTAGTTTAAGTTTTCGTTAAGTGCAGTGCTTGTGCAGTATGACTGATGTACCTACTGCATGTACCTGCAGTTTGTGGTGTTTTGTTTAATTTAGATTTAGTGTATGATTGTAACAAAGTTTTTTTCTTAAAAACCCTTAAATCATAATTAGATATATACCATATACTATATATTATACATACACTGACTCTGTCACACTCCTCCTGATCTCAATCCATGTCACACTCCTCCGGCTCTGACTGCAGATCTGACCCGGATCACACCACTTCTGATGTCTTTCCACGACACACCCCTCCGATCTCACTCCACATCACACCCCTCCCGATCTCACTCCACATCACACCCCTCCTGATCTCACATCACACCCCTCCGATCTCACTCCACATCACAGCCCTCAGATCTCACTCCACATCACACCCCTCCTGATCTCACATCACACCCCTCCTGATCTCACATCACAGCCCTCAGATCTCACTCCACATCACACCCCTCCTGATCTCACATCACACCCCTCCGATCTCACTCCACATCACAGCCCTCAGATCTCACTCCACATCACACCCCTCCTGATCTCACTCCACATCACACCCCTCCTGATCTCACATCACACCCCTCCGATCTCACTCCACATCACAGCCCTCAGATCTCACTCCCACATCACACCCCTCCTGATCTCACATCACACCCCTCGATCTCACTCCACATCACAGCCCTCAGATCTCACTCCACATCACACCCCTCCTGATCTCACATCACACCCCTCCGATCTCACTCCACATCACAGCCCTCAGATCTCACTCCACATCACACCCCTCCTGATCTCTTCACTCCTCCATCACACACCCTCCTGATCTCCACATCACACCCCTCCTGATCTCAATCCACATCACACCCCTCCTGATCTCACTCCACATCACAGCCCTCAGATCTCACTCCACATCACAGCCCTCAGATCTCACTCCACATCACAGCCCTCAGATCTCACTCCACATCACACCCCTCCTGATCTCACATCACACCCCTCCGATCTCACTCCAAATCACACCCCTCCTGATCTCACATCACACCCCTCCTGATCTCACTCCACATCACACCCCTCCGATCTCACTCCACATTACAGCCCTCCCGATCTCACTCCACATCACACCCCTCCGATCTCACTCCACATTACAGCCCTCCCGATCTCACTCTACATTACAGCCCTCCCGATCTCACTTCACATCACACCCCTCCTGATCTCACATCACACCCCTCCTGATCTCACATCACACCCCTCCTGATCTCACATCACACCCCTCCTGATCTCACATCACACCCCTCCTGATCTCACATCACACCCCTCCTGATCTCACATCACACCCCTCCTGATCTCAGGTCCAGAAGAAACCACTTCAATGCACTTGGACTAGGAAGGAAAACTAAAAAGGGAACTAAATTTAGTTCCTTGAAAGGGAACAAAATGTTCTCTCATTTGTAAGTTGCCTTGGATAAAAGTGTCTAATAAATTAATAAATGTAAACGTAATGCAAATGATTGGTTAAACGCACTTGACATTTGTTTGTTGTGTCCTTTAAAGGCGTGTTGTGATTGGACTCTTCATCAGACTCTTTTGTTATTGGTTGTATGTCAGTTTAAGTAAGAGAGAGTCTGTGTCATCATTCACACTTCTATCTTCATTATAAAGACACAAAAGCTCTTCACTGGATAAAGATGAAGACTACACTCACTGTCATCCTCATCATACAGCTCTATGGACTCACATCATGTGCTATGAAACAACATTACTTTATAAATCTGGAGAAGACATGGGATGATGCACAAGAATACTGCAGAACAAACTATCATGACCTGTCCACCTTCACCAGCGCAACTGAGGAACAGCAGTTTTTAGAAGACGCAGTTGGCCAGTTTTTTTATGCCTGGGTTGGACTCAACAAATACTCTGGAATCTGGAAGTGGGTAGATCATAACTATTTGGATGTTGTAGCACGCATCAGCTGGGATGCTGGTCAACCGGAAAATGATGTATGTGCCTGTTTTAAGAAAGACATTAAGAAACTGCATGATGCCCCATGCAATTTGTCTGTCACCTTCCTCTGTATGAGAGTGTTTGAGTTTGTCATGGATCAGCAGACTGAGAGCTGGGAGGGAGCTCTAGAATACTGCAGAAATCATTATGATGATCTGGCAACCCTGAGCTCAAACGGAAGAAAAGATTACGCTCTCAGTAAAATCACAGGAGCTCAAACCCAATACGTGTGGATTGGTCTGCGCTTTCTAGCAGGTGAATGGATCTGGCTCAGTGGAGATGATCTTCAGTATCAGGACTGGACTGATGCTAAACAACCTCAATGTCCTGCCCAAAACCAACGCTGTGGAGCTCTCGACAGGAATAAGAAGACCTGGACAAACAGAGACTGTGAGGAGAAACTCAACTTCTTGTGTTTAAGTCATCTGTAGATGGTAAATCACCTGTTGAGCGCTCTGAAAGCCCAGACTGTAGCAGTAATAGATATAGTAACTGGGAATAGAGGTTGATGTGGAGTTGTAGTGGACTTATTTGTCTTAATGTTAATCTTTACATTTACTGTAGCTGCTTCTTATTTGTAATATCAGTTGTTGTCAATTCTACACAGACACACTTGGTTTGTTTTCTTCTTTCACACCAAAATTACCTGAGCTAAAGTTTAAGCAGAACATTTTGTGAAAACATTTTGCTTTGAATCTGCTTGTTCTGCTAGTTTTATCAACTGGTAATCAGTAAGAAGTTGGAAAAGATGTTTCACATCATTTCTGCGTGCTGTTTTGTGGTTTTATTTAAAAGTATGTGTACAACTTATTAAAAGATTTTGTTGAGAGGTCAACGTCTTGTTGTTTTGGACAATGTGATGTTAAACCTGATATTCTGCTCTATCTATTCCAGGCAAATTCTTGTCAGTTTAAGTGATATTCAAAATGCTTTAGTAGATTTTGATTGTTAATTTTATGGTTATAAACATAATCTATTGGTACAGTATACACACAGAACCTGATAATAAATCCTTCTGTCTGTTACAATTTCAGGCATAATTGGTGTTCAGTATTTCTTTCCCATCTTAAAAAACTTTCTGTATTTTTAAAAAACTAAAAATGTACAATTCAGAACAAACAAATCTGTTTAAATACACATTTATGAAATTATGCAAAAAAAAGAGATTCAGATATTCAATAATTCAGAATCATAGTTCAAGCGTTGGGTGTTGGTAGTGAGCAGCCATAGTTGGCTCACAAAGCTTTTTGGAAACACACTCCCTGTTCGTTTCAAAGAATCAATTGAAAAAGCAGGTTCACCAGTTCACTTGGTGGTTCTTTTACGTCCTTGAATGACGTCATTCGTTTTGATTACTATCAGCCAGATAGATGAAAAGTCACTCAGACATGTTAAAATAACCTACAAGGTCAAAATGAAACTACAATGATTAAGAGAAATAAATGTTCGTTTTATAATGTTTTTTTACTCGAAATGGGACGACCTCGATGATGTTTGCGGTTGACAAATGCGACCGCCAGTGGACGCAGCCTTCGAATTGAGACACAGCAAATTATGGAGTGTGGATTGTGCCATGGATAACCTACGGAAGGTTGTAGTCTACAGGGCAGTTGTAGTCTAGTGGTTAGAGAGTTGGACTTGCAACCAGAAAGTTGCTGGTTTGAATCCCAGTACCAGCAGGAAACAACTGAGGTGTCCTTGAGCAAAACACCTCACCCCTAATCACTCCCAGTGTGCCACTGGTAAAGTTGTAAGTCGCTTTGGATAAAAGCGTCTGATAAATGAATAAATGTAAATGTAAATGTACGGACGGAAACAGTCGTGTGCTTTTACGTGAGTGAAGGAGTACGTCGCCTCAACACACACGAGTGTCACCTTACCCCCAGTCTGCTAAATGAGTTAATGTAAAAACATATTAAGGTTTATTTTGTGTCTTTTTTAATAGCATAATAGTGGAGAGATGATAGGAAGTGAACTGGAAGAGAGAGAGAGGGGGGCAGGGTTGGGAAAGTGCCACAAGCCGGATTCGAACTCAGGTCGCCGAGGCGCAACCGTGCATATGCCGGAGCACTTGCTAAATGTAAAATTTATTATTGAACTCTACTATCACAAAATATATAACTGGAAAATGCAAAATGCAGGTGTATTTTGAAATGCTTTAGCTAGGGCTGTCAGTAACAATTATTGTTAATCGAGCATCTACAGATAATTTTATTTATTTATTGTTAATAAAGATAAAAAAGTGAATAATAGACTTGTTAAATACATATAACAATGAGGCAATAATAATTGGTTCAAATAAAGTATCAAAAGTGAGCGATCTTTCACGACTTTAGAACAATTCTTTGAATATTTAGAAGCTTTGGGTTGTTAGAATAGTAGCTTCATGAGAATATTAAGAAGAAACATGCTCATATTGTGATTTAATGTTTACTATGAAGACCTGGAAAAATACAAAATAGACACTCGGTGTTGTTAAACATTATTTAATATTCCAACATGACAAACAAGTCAGAAGAAGAAGTAAAGAAACAAGGTATGGATAATACATCAGGCTAGTATTCCTTTATTGTACCAATTAAAAATATAAAATTTGTCATTTAATTTATCTTTTCATTATTTATACATATTATATCATTACTACCATCACCTTTTTTACTGTTAATACTTTCTGTAACATTTTACTTATCTAAATAAATAAACTATATACATGGAAACTAAGCATGTTTGCTCAGAATAACTTTAGTTTTATTAGTTTTAAATTAGTCAAGATCACAGGAAAAGGAAGTAAGAAAAAAGTGCATCTCTTAATGCTATATATAGCGTCTAAAGTAAAAAGAAATGCCTTCACATGTCAGAACATGTTTAATTTGCTGTGCTTCACCTCAACACCTAACAGCCAAAAACTATTAATTATAATTTAAATAAGTTAAAATAAGTTATAATTAAAAGTAAAAAAAAGTAAAAATAAGTTATAATTTTAGATGTTTTTAACATATATGGAGACTGTGTATTTATTATTACAATCGGGGAACTTACAGTACATTCAGATATATAATAAATAAGATCATATGTTTGTATTAAACAAAAAATAATGTTTTTTAATAAACAATATGTCTTTGCTGCTTTACTTAGACAACGTATGTGTCAGGCATCTTATGAGCAGTGTTAGCGTCTGCTAAATAATTCAATGTAAATGTGATGTATAGCATTTCATTTCACTTTACATCAATTAAAGAGAATAAATATATCTTAAATAACAAAGAGAATAAAGATATCTTAAATAACAAAGAGAATAAAGATATCTTAAATAACAAAGAGAATAAAGATATCTTAAATAACACTTTAAAATAAGCCTTTATTGTAAAACACAATCTGTTCATAAACTTTGTCCAAACTATATGCTAGTTGTTTTCATCAGCTGATAAATTCAGCAGGAAAAGAAGTTTCATCTCATTTCTGTTTGCTGTGTTGTTGTTTTCATTAAATGTACTGTATGTATAGTTTATTTAAAGAAGTTGTTGAAAGGTCAGTGCTGTGGATCTTGTTATTTTGGACAATGTGATGTAAATCTTGACATTCTGATCTATTCCAAAGGGCAAATTCTTTTCAGTTTGGTTAAATAATATTCAAAATGCTTTAGTATATTTTCATTTGATTTTAAATGATGTGGTTGTCAACATAATCTGTTAAAATGATTGATTCACATAAATCCAGTTTTAATATATCTGTCAGAATCTGTAGCCAAATATCTATTGTGATTGTGATTTGTGTTACAGCCATACACTTAATGTAAGTGTGTGAAAAGAGCACAACTTCATATGTACCTCTACAGCAGAATTCACACCTCAGTCTGTTTTAGTTTCTCAATATCATCCAAATATGGTTAAATGATGAGCAGCCAAACATAAGGTTTAAACGAAAACCAAGTTTGTGTTAAACAACCTGTGAAAGACACGCAAAAATATTTCCATGGCAGATTTTCCAGCCACTGGCTTCAGACAGTGTAATAAAAGGTCAGCAGCTCATTACTGCCGCCTGGAGTTTCAGTGAAAAATAACCTAATAAAAAGTCAAAGTCATGTATAAATACTTCAATCCTCAGCTGAAGGTCTGTGCACCAGAGAAAGTGTCTGAGAATGGCAACTATATTTTACTTAAACAAAATAAAAGTATTAATTAATTTTAATATTAATTAAGTATTCATTAATTAATATTATTGGCTACTTATTTGAACACTTTTAAAAATAGTATTACAGACACCCTTAAATGCCCTGCTGTTTTCTGTCCGAGCTGTGAAAAGTGTCTGTATCCTAAGAAACGTTTGATAAATAATTATGTATCCTTATTAATGCAATCAAAAGTTGAAGTAAAAATAAAAATAACATTTATATTGAAGTGAAGGCTTTAATACACGAATATATCCACTATTTCAAAAAATGGTAACAGGTAAAACATCCACAGGTAAGAATCGTCAGAACAGGTACAGGTAAGGTAACAATATCCACAGAACAAAACGACAAGGTAAGACATACTTTAAAGAGAACTGACCCAGAACAAACACCAGGATTAAATAGAGTCCAGGTGACTGAAGTGGCTGACAGCGGTGCAGAGGATGATGGGAGATGGAGTTCTGTGTAGTACTGTGACACGCTGACACACATGCACAGGATTGTGGGAAATCAAAGGCAGTGAAGGATACATCTGGGTCATTCTCACGAAACCACTAAAACATCATGGCAGTAAAGAGTTCAATGATAAAACATATCATTCGGTAACACAAAAATGATCATAACAAACATAATTTTAACATAGGACTAATTTATTTTAGTTTTTTTCTGCTGAAAATCTCATAACTGTAACGCATTCATATTTGTGTGAGCTGTAATTTTGTTGTAATATTTTGTAAATATTTTATATTTACTTATAATTAAAATTATGAAATAATGGAAAAACGAAGTGTCCATGACTGATGTTCTCATGCTCCGCAAAAAATTTATTTATTATTTACAGATATTTGATTTTGTGTAAAGAAACACATCTCATGCAGGCATTTTTCCATGTTTAAAAAAATATATATATTTAAAAATTTCTGTTAAAATATACTATATTAATGCCTGATTATGTATGATGCATGAAAACTTGCTTAGGCATGATAGCTTGTCTTTTTTTAGCAAAAGATGCTATGGGATTGACAGTTTTCAATAGTTAAGTTATTTTTTTAGTTATTTTTGTTATTTTTTAAGGCTTTTTAAAAAAGAAACAAAATGATCTGAAATGGTCAGTAATAGGTTTTAAATGAATGCTTTGAAACATATCAATCCTTGTTTTAATTAATAATAAGGAATTTTTTGGATATAAGTATCAAATCATGTTTAACATCCTGAAACCAAGATTTTGTGAGAATCACTTACCTATGCTGCCTTCAGAAATGAAGCAGAAATGAATTCTGGGGCAGTTAGTTTAGGTTCACTTAGTTATGCCACAACATATTAACTCGTGGGAACTACAAAACAACCCTATTTTGATAAAAATCTGTCCACTTGTTTTCTTTGAATCACTATAAAACCTCAGCAGTCTAATATTATGCTTTGATGGTGATAATGAGGCTTTTGTTACGTCACACGGGCTGTATGCAGACTGCCAGGTGGTGCAGTGATTAGACTTTAGACCTGTGTTTGATACCCGTCTCTGCAGGGTTTTTCTTTTGTGTTATGCTGATATAGGCGATCACAGTTACACTACAGAGCAGCTGTAGTGATGAGAATGTCTCGTAAACAAACACGTTTCATGTGTTTTATTGTTGGATGTAAGACTGAAGAGAAAAGTCTTCATGACGCAATGAATTAAGAGTAATTACACACGTGTTCACTCTCCTCCAGAAGGGGGCGGAGATCAGCAACTGACTTTTTTACAAAAGATAAGATACAGTAAATGGCTTTTGGAAAAGAAAAATGTCTAAAAAAGATAAATACATGCCTTACACTCAGAAAATGGTGTACTGTAATCCTGTCGCTTATTGCGGAAATTTCCAAGAGATTGTTACAATTTCAGTCTAAATGATGAAATGATGGTAGCTGTCACTCAGAAGCTTCTGATCATTTTCTCTGTGTTGTGTTGTAGTTCTGTTTAAATATATGTAAACTCCACTGAGCGCTTTGTTGAGAATTTTTGTTACAACTGAACATTTTCCTAGTTTGTTGAGTATTTGTGTGTGCGCAATTACTCTAATTGAATAATTAGGTATGTCAACTTAAACCAGGCCAATACACTTCAAAGAAGACTAGTTATTCTGAGGAATAATAGAAGTGTCTCATTTCATCCAAATTTGGTGAATCAATGAGTCTTTTAAAGTGATACAGCAGACAAAAGAATTAAACGAAGAAATTTGTATTTGATCAAGGTCCAAATGAGAACCAAATCTGTGTTAAAGAACCTGTTCGAACACATGCAAAAATATTTCCATGCTTGATTTACTTACTCACCGTTTCTCAGAAACATTTCTAAATTTAAATACAATTTATGGAATCCTTTAAAGCTTTCTGATTGGTAAGATGCATCTGGCATTTGTGTGTTGTGATTGGACTGTTTTACTGTCACTTCATCAGACTCTTTTGTTAGTGGTTGTTGGTTGTATAATTCTTTTTTATTTTCACATATATGGGGAAACTGGTTTAGTTGCTAATCTGTCATCTTTAGTAAATATTCTCTCATTAATACGAAATAATTTACATTTACATTTACATTTATTCATTTAGCCGATATAACATTTCTGCTATTTTCTGATACCTTTCATTTCCATGAGATGTTTCTACACAATAGGGAACTGCTGTTACTAAATATATATATATTGAAATGTATATTGAATGTGCATTTAATAAGATTTTTCCTTAAATCTTGAACATGGCAAGTCACTTGTTTTTCTTTTGACTTCCTCCTTGTCAAGCTACACAAATCTATTTAATGGATATTGTTCATTACTCAGTCTCATTTTTCTAAATTAGCATGTTGTTCATGCTGGTACCTGACTGACAGGTCATCTCTCTCTCTCACTCTCTCTCTCTCTCTCTCATCTCTCTCTCTCTCTCTCTCTCTCTCTCTCTCTCTCTCTCTCTCTCTCTCATCATCTCTCTCTCTCTCTCTCATCTCTCTCATCATTTCTCTCTCTCTCTCTCTCTCTCTCTCTCTCTCTCTCTCTCTCTCTCTCTCTCTCTCTCTCTCTCTCTCTCTCTCTCTCTCTCTCTCTCTCTCTGTCTGTCTGTCTCTCTCTCTCTCTCTCTGTCTCTCTCTCTCTCTCTCTCTCTCTCTCTCTCTGTCTCTCTCTCTCTCTCTCTCTCTCTCTCTCTCTCTCTCTCTCTCTCTCTCTCTCTCTCTCTCTCTCTCTCTCTCTCTCTCTCTCTCTCTCTCTCTCTCTCTCTCTCTCTCTCTCTCTCTCTCTCTCTCTCTCTCTCTCTCTCTCTCTCATCATCTCTCTCCCTCTCCCTCTCTCTCTCTCTCTCTCTCTCTCTCTCTCTCTCTCATCATCTCCCTCTCTCTCTCTCTCTCTCTCTCTCTCTCTCTTGTGCTCTCTTGCGATTTCTCTCTCTCTCTCTGTCTGTCTGCCAGTGAAATTGAAGGAGAATGCAAATGAAAAGAAAGGGAAATGAAAATGATTGAAAAAAGCCTGCTAAATCATCTGACAGAGAATATTGCGTCAAACTGGTCTGCATTACTGTGGCTTTGTTATTACTAATAAAGTGTATCTGATAATAAAGTGTAAAGTGTATCTGATGCAATTGTGAAGGGAACTGCATGTAAATAAGATCATTTTTACTCATGTTACTCTTAATCCTCTTAGATTCTCACTCCTGTTACTTTCACTCCTTGTTACTTTCACCCCTGTTACTTTCCCTATTGTTTCTTTCACCCCTGTTACTTTCCCTATTGTTTCTTTCACCCCTGTTACTTTCCCTATTGTTTCTTTCACCCCTGTTACTTTCCCTATTGTTACTTTCACCCCTGTTACTTTCCCTATTGTTACTCTCACCCCTGTTACTTTCCCTATTGTTACTTTCACCCCTGTTACTTTACCTACATTTACATTTACATTTAGGCATTTAGCTGACGCTTTTATCCAAAGCGACTTACAATTATTAGGAGACAATGAAGCGATACATCAAAAGCGGCAGCAATAGTACAAAGAAGTGCTTTAGTAAGTTTACAATGTTGTGCAGTGCTAGATAAATACCTGTAGAGGAAGGAAAGGTTTTTTTTTTAAAGCTGTTAGGTGTTCGTGGAAAAGGTGTGTTTTTAGTAGTTTTTTAAAGGAGGTGAGGGATGTGGCAGACCGGATTGCCACATTGTTACTATTGTTACTAACCTATTGTTACTTTCACCCCTGTTACTTTCCCTATTGTTACTTTCACCCCTGTTACTTTCCCTATTGTTACTTTCACCCCTGTTACTTTCCCTATTGTTACTTTCACCCCTGTTACTTTCCCTATTGTTACTTTCACTGTTACTTTCACTGTTACTCTTATTTCTGTTACTTTCACCCCTGTTAATCTTATTTCTGTTACTCTCACTTCTGCATTGCTGCTGATACTTCTATTTTTAATGCGCTGCTCACGCTCAAATAAAGTGACCAATTTTAAAAGATGTCAGAATGTGAAGCAAAATATTTTTTGTGACTGTAATTTTCTTACAACTGAACACTTGTGTGAAAGCGTGTGAAAAATTACTCTTATACAATTAAACCTTATAAAACTTCCTAAAACCTATGTGCCTCTAAACACATTAAGGTTTTACATTTTAATAATAATAATTTTTAGTTGCTAACATCATTAATTGTTCAGTGTGTAAAGTGATAGCAGAACAAAGAAAACAAGTTGCAAATGAGGACCAAATCTGTGCTAAATAATCGTGGAAAACACACAAAAGCATTTCCATGCCAGATTTACCTGCCCACTGTCTTGTTCTTACAAACATTTTAAATACAATGTATGGAATTCTTTAAAGCTTTCTGATTGGTTAGACACTCCTGACATTTGTTTAAGGGTGTGTTGTGATTGGACTCTTCATCAGACTCTTTTGTTATTGGTTGTATGTCAGTTTAAGTAAGAGAGAGTCTGTGTCATCATTCACACTTCTATCTTCATTATAAAGACACAAAAGCTCTTCACTGGATAAAGATGAAGACTACACTCACTGTCATCCTCATCATACAGCTCTATGGACTCACATCATATGCTATGAAACAACATTACTTTATAGATCTGAGGAAGACATGGACTGATGCACTACAATACTGTACAACAAACTATTATAACCTCTCTACTTTCATCACTGAGACTGAGAAACAGCAGTTTTTAGAAGATGCGGCTGGTCAAGCTTTTGGTGCCTGGATTGGACTCTACAAAGAATCAGGAATCTGGAAGTGGGCAGGAGATGAAGTTGTAACAACAAATATATACTTGTTTCATAGTCAATCAGGAAACTGTTTCTATATATCAGGTACTACCCCTTTAGCGGTTAGTTCAGTATGTAATAATTCATTTCCTTTCTTCTGTATGAGAGTATTTGAGTTTGTCATGGATCAGCAGACTGAGAGCTGGGAGGGAGCTCTAGAATACTGCAGAAATCATTATGATGATCTGGCAACCCTGAGCTCAAACAGAAGCATGACTTACGCTCTCAGTAAAATCACAGGAGCTCAAACCCAATACGTGTGGATTGGTCTGCGCTTTCTAGCAGGTGAATGGATCTGGCTCAGTGGAGATGATCTTCAGTATCAGGACTGGACTGATGCTAAACAACCTCAATGTCCTGCCCAAAACCAACGTTGTGGAGCTCTGGACACAAATAAGAAGACCTGGACAAACAGAGACTGTGAGGAGAAACTCAACTTCTTGTGTTTAAGTCATCTGTAGATGCTATAATGAATAGAATAGAGAGAGTAGAGAGACTATGACTATTATTATATATATTATATATATATATATATATATATATATATATATATATATATATATATATATATATATATATATATATATATATAGTTTAGAATAAAAAATAAATTTTAAATAACTTACAATATATGTAACAAAATATTCACATTCCTGTCCAGAGGTCTTTGTCGTGGGACCTTCACCCAAGTGTAAATAATTTGTTGCAATAGGAAATTGGTGTTAGTATGAATTATAAATATAACATAAATGTGCTCTTAATCTTTACATTTAGCTAGATTTTATTTGTAGTACCAGTCATTTATATTGCCACTTTTGCATAAAGTTCATTTACTAAATCCACAGCAAAACTGTTTCATTCCCTTTTGTTTTACACACACATTCCTTTAATATGGGGTTACTTTTGTTTCCTTTTTACCTAACATATGGTGTTAAACTATTATATTGTAATTTGAAAATAAAAGATTGCAAATAAAGTTGTTAAAAGGCTGTTTTTAATTACTTCTTATTAAATTAATCATATATTCATATATTTAGTTTCATATATTTAGCTCTCTGTTCTGCTCTTTGTTTGTGTGTCAAAATGTTTTACAACTTTAGATTTAGAGTTGCTAAAATCAAAGAAAAAATGAAAAGTAACATTTGCCTTTTTTCAACATGCAAACCAAACTGCTCCAGATGTCCACGGAGCTTCAGAGAGAAGTGCTGCTTTAAAGGGAGAGTATAAGCGATTTCTGAGGAACGTTGCTGATATATGAAAATGACATCATCCAAAATTCACATTTGAAGTGCACTATTGTTAGATGAGTGTTCAGTGTACATGTTGCGAATAAATCTTTTGTTTGCACAGAATCACTGCTGTGTAAAAGAGCAAACAACCTAAGTGGACTGTATCGATCCACACAACCATAGATATATATATATACACATGTGTGTGTGTCTATGCACACAACACATCCTCACTCTCATAGCCAATCAGCAGTTAGGGGGCGTATATGCCCCTGTTGCATTCGTTCGTTCGTAAAGGGAGGGTGTGTTTCTTTTGGGCAGGAATGTTTTCATTTGGATGATAATTTCAAATATGAACAGCATTTCTCAGAAATCGCTTATTCTCCTTCAGGTGCCGATCACACAGAATGCGTTTTCACTTCTTTTCTTTCATTGACTTCTAGAAAAGAGCAGTGCGCTGCGCTTTTTTATGTTGCTAGGCAACCAAGCATCCATAACGTCAGGCGCTTTTCCGCTAAGTGGCACTAAGTGCTCACTGCCATAGAAAACATTAAAAAATGAAAGCACCTTTCACTGCAAAAAACGCATTCTGTGTGATGAAACTTCAAACTTTTCTCTCCAGGTTTATCCGGTGCAATCAGTATAAATATACAGTAAAATACTTAATTAATTAAGACATATATTTTACTATAATCCACTTTGTTTTTTGTGTTTGTTGTACTTTCTTCTGGGTCCTTATGACTAAAACAATGTAGTACAGGTGAGCATTAAAAACAAAAGGATCCTGGAGGAATCGTCACACCGGTGGAACCATCAGGATCTTTTAGTTTTTACAGTGTACAGAGCGGTCTCATGGACGGTGCGGAGGCGCGCTTCCACGGGCACGCGGCCACCGGAGATAAAAAGCAGCAGCTTTAACTAATCATTCAACAGATGAATAACAACCAAACATTTTCACTGAGCTAGAAGCATTGTAAAGATGGAGGAGAAGATTGTTTTAAATCGATTATCCCGTTTATACCATAATCACTTGCCAAGTTAAAACAAGTTCAAGCTGTTAGAGATGATTACAGTGCAAATCTGCGCAAAATTTGGACGGACAGGTAAAAATGACGGTTTTGTCAGTTCCGGTTTGTTAGTTCGGGGCTCAGGCTTGCAGATCCAGCTCTCTACTCGCTTTAAATCAGTCATAGAGATCAAATAAAAATTATATTATATTATAATATTTATTTAAATTAATTATAGCATTTTTATTTAATTATTGAGAGAGAGAGAGAGAGAGAGAGAGAGAGAGACAGACAGAGAGAGAGAGAGAGATAGACAGAGAGAGAGAGACAGAGAGAGAGAGAGAGAGAGAGAGAGAGAGAGAGAGAGAGAGAGAGAGAGAGAGAGAGAGAGAGAGAGAGAGAGAGAGAGAGAGAGAGAGAGTGTGTGAGAGAATGAGAGAGAGAGAGAGACAGAGAGACAGAGAGAGAGAGAGAGAGAGAGAGAGAGACAGACAGAGAGAGAGAGAGAGAGACAGACAGAGAGAGAGAGAGAGAGAGAGAGAGAGAGACAGACAGAGAGAGAGAGACAGACAGACAGAGAGAGAGAGAGAGAGAGAGAGAGAGAGACAGAGAGAGAGAGAGAGAGAGAGAGAGAGAGAGATGAAGCTGCAAGATTCCCATGTTGTTATGTTATACAGTGGTTTGCACAGACCTCTTGTGGGGCTGAAGGACAAAAATGGGCACAAAAAAAGTAAAAAATCTTCAATAAACATAACCAAATGTGTTTTTTGTACAGATGTTAAACTTAAATATTTATCTGTATTTAAAGCAGTATTCGTCTTTCTGCTCTTTTTAAATATTTAAATGACTTTCAAGGATTCATTGAAATGTCTCACACAATGAAGAGCAGATGATGATCATCAGCATCTCAGATGATAATAATATTATTAAACATGATTAACTTTTAATCAAAACCGTAAGAATCAAGAAGTTAATCATGTTTAATTCATGTTTAGTTTTGTTGATATTGTAAACTTTATGATTGTATAACATGGATGAAAGTGCTTCATTAAAAGGTTCATATGATGGTTCTAGAAAGAACATTATTTTGTGTTTTTGGTTTAATGAAATGTGTTTACGTGGTTTTAGGGTTTAAAAGTCATTATTTTACACACACAGGAGATTATTGTTGTTCATCTCTGCCCCGCATTTCTGTAACGCGTCGATTATTACAAAGCTCATCGTTCTTAAAAAGCGCGGTGTGCTCTGATTGGCCAGCGGTGCGGCGGTGTGCTCTGATTGGCCAGTGATCCAGCGCATGGTGTTTGACCCAAATTTTGCGAGCGTGTGACGCAAATGTTACGCCTCTTAGGGATATAAGATATAATGTTCTGCAGGTTAGACTTGTAATTATACATGAGAACATGCTATAGTATGACAGCGCCATTTATTGGTCGTAGATAAAACAAATGACACGTCAGTGTCAGAAAAGTGGCAGGCTGGCAGCTTTGACAAGCATACGTCAAAATATTTTATTTTGTGTTTATTATTTATGTGAGTGACAAATGGTATAAAAGCGTATTGTTATTTATAATAATGATATTAATAATAATAATAATAATAAGTTACTTTGAGAATTGAGGGGCACTTTACACTTGAAGACAAAAAGGGCAGGGGCTTGAGGCCCCGTGCACGCCACTGATGTTGAATATAACAATATTATCCAAAATAGTGCTTCTTTAACGAGTGTAACAAAGTTATTTATGAATGAAAGTTGCGGACAAAGTTGACAACAGTTGGGTGTTGTTTCTGTGCGCACAGGTAGTGTGATCTCTGATCTGTGTGTGTGTGTGTGTGTAATATAATGATTACATTTACTGCAATAGCGATCAAACTGACTGGAACTACCTGTGCATTCAATGGTTTTAATGCATACCTTGGTATGACAAACAGAAGTACCATGGTATAAGCAATAATATACAATGGACTGATTAACTTTTACAATAACATTTGCCCTTGTCCTAGTGAAGTCACTCAAACGCAGACGTCCATCTGTAGACTAGGGGGATTATTATAAGAGATGTCTATGTTCACCTCAACTTGGAGACCTATAAGCTCTTTCTTTCCTGCCTGTACGCTCCATCCTCCATTTTCTTCCATTTACCCATTTTAATATCCACTTTTTTTAGGTCACACACTTACTTCGACCTTAAATTGTCTTATTATTTTGTTGTTCAGTATATATCGATTCAAGTTTTACATGAAAAACATGCTGTCTAAGCACTATAAAGTAATTAAGGGGATGGAGCTTAATGAAGGTCAATTTGTCAACTCTTGACAAAAGCTCTTTAGCCCCATCCATACTGAAATATTTACTTGAGGATTTGGTTTGATCTACGTCACATAGAATTAATATTTTCTGTCTTTATTAATATCCAAATGTTTGTAAATGCTTTAAAATGATATTAGATATATTTGAATTATAGCAAATCCTCATAATCTTAATCTAGGTAATCTTACTAAACAAATACAACATCATTTGCATTTGGTCACTAGTGTAGATAAACGAATCATGCATAAATAAACACTTTAGAATCAACAAAAACTACATTTACATTGACTCATTACAAAACCAAACAAAAACCTTTTAAGTGTTAAACAAATGTAGGGTTGCATGCAGAAAACCCTTTGCATGGGAAATGATTGCTGTATCTTGTCACACACACAGGCAGGAATGCATTTGTTAGAGGTGTTTAAACTTGTTTTGACTTAGTAGTGTCAGATATATTCCATCTTCACTGTCTGATGAAATACATGTCCCCTCATATGGCACTTTTTGTATAATGAAAGGCACATGTCACCCAAAAGGCTTTTAAGGAAAATTAAAATAAATAAATCAAATGAGATAATTAGTCACCTTTTGCACCACAAATAGCCAAAATTACATTTCATTAAAATGTTTTAACATACCTTATGGTTTGCCTAAATGCTGGATTCTGGTTGGCTGGAAGGTGTGCAACAAAGTCATTTAATAAACAGGTAGTTTCAGTCAGTTCGATCGCTGTTCTAAATGAATGTGCAAACTATTAACATTGATAACCATCATGTAACAGTTATAGTTGCAAACAAAGTGAGACAGCTATTAGAACCTTTGCTTAGATTTTTGTGTATCATATCATTTTTGTTCTGTGAATATGACAATTTTGAGAAATAGGCCCAGACAAAAGATGAACTGGAAGACCTGAAAAAGATGCTGAATGGTTTTAATAACTTTATTAAATATACAATGTGTAATATTTAAGAGGATCTATTAACAGAAATGCACTGTAATATACCTATCAGTGTTTTCAGAGGTGTTTAGAAACCTTACATAATGAACCGTTGTGTTTTTATTTCCTTAGAATGAGCGATTCGTATCTACATACACAGTCACCACCATGCGCCGCCATGTTTCTACTGTAGCCTTAAACAGACAAACTGCTCTACAGAGCGTGTCTCATCACGCAAATCATCAGACCCTATGAACATTTATGTGATGAACAATTGTAAACCAGCTTAACACAATCATAAATTAATTATATCATAAAAATCAGACCCAATCAGACCTACTTCTGTCACGGAAACACCAGGCTCCTCCACCAGTCAGCGATAGAATGGAAAACTGGATTTACCTCGGTATAGATAAATAATAAGAGGTCTGTACATGGAAATGACATATTGTGAGTTTTAAACACTATTGTTTTCTTGTGTTAATCTCGTGCATGCAAAAGACCACTGAAAAACAGGCAAATCCCAACGTAACACAGACTGTCATCTGCACAGTCTGCACAGCAGTGGAAACTATTCCCATGTTTTCTAATCATTTTTCCAAGGGGCAGCATGTATACTGAAAATAGCAGAGGCCCTAAAACAGATCACTGTGGCAATCCATATTTCCGAGTTCAGAATGCTTCCGTAGATTTTTTTTGTTGTCCTAAAAACAATCAATTGATATGTCATACAAACGAAGAGAGAAGTTCATAAATCCACTTTTAATAGAAATGTGAAAAAATTGGTTTTGTTATTAAAATGTTTCTTGACTGAATACTTTTAGTTAGTTGAGTGTGTAAAAAATGACAGTAATAATAAAACTGCCTAAAACTTTGCATATGCCTCTAAAGCAGATTTTACACCTCAGTCATTTTTAATTGCTCTGAGACAGAACAGAAGTGTCTAACATCATATAAACATGTTAATTGTTGTGTGTGTAAAGTGATACAGCAGAACAAAGAAAATAAGTTTTAAATGAGAATCAAATCTATGGTAAAGAATCTGTGGACATAAGCAAATATATTTCCATGCTTAATTTACCCACCCACTGTTTCTTTCCTTTTGAATGGGATGCATGGGATCCTTTTTTAATTTGATTTAATTTGATTAAGCAGATTAAAACAAAGACTGACAGTACATAACAAACAATAATTTAATTGCTGTATCAAGAAACAACCCCCTGCCCAACCCAATCACAAGAGTTACCCGAAGAAAAAAAGATGTCTTGAAACTATTTAATTTAGGATGTGCATAAAATGTCTGCCAGGGATACTAAACATCTAATGCAACAGTAATATTCTGTTAAACAAAAGTTTTTTACAGTTTTGCTTTGGTGTAATAAATACTGTAAACCACTTTGAAAGGGATAAGATTTGTGCATGGGATCCTTTAAAGCTTTCCGATTGGATAAACAAACTTGACAATCGTTCGTCATGCAATCAAGGGTGTTTTTGGAAGTGTGTGTTGTGATTGGACTCTTCATCAGACTCTTTTGTTATTGGTTGTATGTCAGTTTAAGTAAGAGAGAGTCTGTGTCATCATTCACACTTCTATCTTCATTATAAAGACACAAAAGCTCTTCACTGGATAAAGATGAAGACTACACTCACTGTCATCCTCATCATACAGCTCTATGGACTCACATCATGTGCTATAAAACAACATTACTACATAGATCTGGACAAGACATGGACTGATGCACAAGAATACTGCATAACCTACTATCATAACCTGTCCACCTTCACCAGCGCAACTGAGGAACAGCAGTTTTTAGAAGACGCAGTTGATCAAAAATCTAGCAGCTGGGTTGGACTCTATAAAGAATCAAACGGATGGAAATGGTCAGGAGGTGAAATTGTAACACAACTTAGTTGGTATAATAATCAACCAAACAACGACAACTGTGCCTTTCTACATTATACCCACAAGAAACTGCATGATAAAAAATGTACTGCTTACTTCACCTTCTTCTGTATGAGAGTATTTGAGTTTGTCATGGATCAGCAGACTGAGAGCTGGGAGGGAGCTCTAGAATACTGCAGAAATCATTATGATGATCTGGCAACCCTGAGCTCAAACAGAAGAAAAGATTACGCTCTCAGTAAAATCACAGGAGCTCAAACCCAATACGTGTGGATTGGTCTGCGCTTTCTAGCAGGTGAATGGTTCTGGCTCAGTGGAGATGATCTTCAGTATCAGGACTGGACTGATGCTAAACAACCTCAATGTCCTGCCCAAAACCAACGCTGTGGAGCTCTCGACACAAATAAGAAGACCTGGACAAACAGAGACTGTGAGGAGAAACTCAACTTCTTGTGTTTAAGTCATTCTTAGACACGACATCATCTATACAGCGTTTATAGTGTACCAGACTGTAGCTGAAATCCTCTTATAACCCTTATATCAAATGAAGATAGAGATTGATGTGGAATTGGTTGAGTTGTGTAGTTTTTGCTAATAAACATTTGTGAGTTTATTTTGTATTAACGTATTTACAGTAGGGGAGAACTGCGGCTAGTTGTCATAGTTTTATCTTCAGTGAATTTTTCTCATTTACGATGAATTACAAACATATTTTGGGCATTTCTGTTATTCTCCATGACTCCATATTTAAATTGCTTGTCACAATAGGAAACTGCTGTTCTTAGATATTAGAAAAATATAATAAAGATGAATTCAGTAAGTTTTATCTCCTCATTTATGTTGTGTGTAGTACCAGTGGGTTTAGACAAAAAAAAGTGGAGCAAAAGTAAAATTGTATCAACATATTTACTGCTTTTGTTACAAAACTAAAACTGTGTTTGAAATGGAGGATTTGTACTGACTAATGAAGAAAGGATCAGTCAATAAGAGTTCAAAACAGAATCCTCATCTCAGGGTGAAACCTCATGAAACTGACGGATAAAATGACATTTTTCAAAGTTTCATTTGTGTTATTGCATAGTTTATGAGTTTAGCTACTATTATTCTTAAACGTGTAAACAACTTTTGAATGGTAGTGTACCTATACTGTTTAAGCACTATATAAAGTTTAATTTTATTATTGTTATTTTTAGTATTAGTGAAATTTCAATGGCTAATAAGACACAATAAGAAATTGTTGTTACTTTATACAAAAAAATATAATAAAGTATAGGGGTCAATGACGCGAACATGTTTTTTCTACATTTTTTTCAGTTAAAAAAAGTTTAAAAGCATAAAAAACACCATATATACAGTATATATGGCATGATTTTCAAAGTGTTTTATAATCCTGTACAAAATGGCAAAGCATTTGTATTTATACTTCTATCATAATATATAATATACGAACAAACGTTGTCCGATGATGTCCATTTTATAAAATATCATGTGGTGCGACCGTCAAGAAACTACCATTACTGAGAGTTTTTGTTGAAATCCATTCAAATACAGAATGTTGCATAAAATTCGGTGACCAATTCTGTGCCTGTAAATTTTGACAGAATTTGAAAATATTATGTGCTGCGACCACTGCACTGCAGAGTTTATATAGTTTAAATTAAAAGGGTTTTTATTAAGTAGCATTTGCGAAAGATTATATGCAGATTTAAAAATTTATTTCAGATGGTTTAAAAATAAATTATCTCAGCACTGAAATGATAGAATATGAGATTATTATTTACAAAAAAAAGAAAGGCAAATAATCTAAACACTTTGATGTTAAGCATGTTATGGAAATCAGTTAATTTTAAGATAAATCCCCCATGACATTTTTAAGGCTGGATTAAAAACACTATAGTAACTTCATTTCAAATTTTTATACAAAATTATGTGTACACAATATTCTTAATGTTTAAACAATTACAAGAGATTTATTATTTTTGTATACAAATGTTTGAATAAGCCTGTCAAAAATCCTTACAGGTCATTAACAAAAAGGTTACGTGATGTCAGCGTGGCAGCACCGTGTGAAGAAAGATTCACTGGTTTGTCTCATTCATGTGACGTGAGTCAAAACTGCTTTGTATTCTGTTCAATCTAAAACAAATGTATTTGACAAAAAAGTAGAATCATACTTATTGGTTTAAATGTCTGTAGTGATTATTTCAAACTTATACAGTTTTATTATATATATATTTTCTGAGCATGTTATCATTTATACCTGTATGTACATTTCCATTTATTCATTAAGCGGACAATTTAACCCAAGGCCATTTACAAATTAGAGAGCCTTTAATTCTCATGTTCGCATGTGAATAAAATACATTTATTCACATTATAGCTCACAGTGTATATCAACTTTCAGTACAAGAGAGAAATGTGTTCAACCATTTTGATTTCATTTCACATCTTGATGATTGTCTTTGCTGCTTTTAAAAACATTTGAAACTAAATGAATTGTGAAAGACTTGTAATGGACATAATGCATAATGGTGCTTGTACACTAAATGTATTTATGTCTGACAAAAAAGAAAGAAATTCCATTCACTATAATCACTGACAAATCAAGTCTGTGGACGTTCATCAATTGAAATGATTAAAGGGCTACAATGTAAATTTTGCTATTTTATTTTACGTACAAACCCTTGTATCTGTATATCTGTATAGGTTGTGAAGTTAGGATGCATGTATGGAAGTGTACCAGGAGTCGGACCAACATACTGTAAACTAAAATTTACATTGACTTACATTTACATTGACTCACTAACCCTAAGCAAATACAGACCTATTACCTAAATAAACAAAATGGCAATTGCATGCACGAATGCACGAAATGTTTGCATTGGAAATTGTCAATATACCTAGTCACAATGAATTGGAAAAGAATTTAAAATATTTTCTAGAATAATTTCTTCAATAATTTCTAGACTGCACTATTACAATGTTCTTCTGGCCAGTGCCCTCAACAAGCTTGGCCTCCTCTGGCTCCCCTAAATGTAGAATCGTATCACACCAAAGTAATGCGCAGTTTGTCCTGCGGGTGGCAGTAATAGCATAAATATGGATGTATATGTGTCGGTGTTTACTGATGCAGAAAAGTGCCTATAGATGTTTAAATGCCTTATTTTTATTGATCATTTACACAAACTATACACAAATATTTGACAAAATGAATTAAATTTGAGTTCGAGTTGAAATTGTTGTATAACTTACTTCTAGAGACTGCAGTGATACATTACAAGGTAACAAAATAACTGAATGAATAATACTCAAAGTATGTTAAATTAATGTGAATAGTGTGCCCCCCTCCAGTTCCTAGTGGTCTAGAACCTCCATTGTTTCCTGCACGAACAATCAAACCACTTCAGATGATACAGAACGCAGCAGCGAGACTTGTTTTCCAGGAACCCAAAAGAGCACATGTCACACCTCTCTTCATCTCTCTCCATTGGCTACCGGTTCAAATCTTTAATGCTGACATTTAAAACCATCACAAACTCTTCACTCTCATACTTTAACTCTCTTCTACACACCTAAAACCCGTCCAGAACCCTGCGCTCGACCCGTCCAGAACCCCTAAGGCTCCAACCCATCCAGAACCCTGAGCTCAGCCCATCCAGATCCTCTGGCTCAGCTCCGGCCCAGAACCCTGCGCTCAGCCCATCCAGAACCCTGCTCAGCCCGTCCAGAACCCTGCGCTCGACCCATCCAGAACCCTGCACTCAACCCATCCAGAACCCTGCGCTCGACCCGTCCAGATCCCTGCGCTCGACCCGTCCAGATCCCTGCGCTCGACCCGTCCAGAACCCTGCGCTCGACCCGTCCAGATCCCTGCGCTTGACCCGTCCAGATCCCTGCGCTCAGCCCATCCAGAACCCTGAGCTCAGCCCATCCAGAACCCTGAGCTCAGCTCCATCCAGATCCCTGAGCCAGCCCATCCAGAACCCTGAGCGCCAACCCATCCAGAACCCCTGAGCTCAGCCCATCCAGAACCCTGCACGCCAGCCCATCCAGAACCCTGCAGCTCAACCCATCCAGAACCCTGCGCTCAGTGAATGAACAGAACCCTGCGAACCCTGGTGTTTCCCTCACAGAATCCCTAAGGCTCGTCTGCCCAGAACCCTGCGCTGTGACGATGCAGATCCCTGCGCTTGAGCCTGCTTATCAGATCCCAAACCAGCCAGCTCCATCCAGAACCCTGAGCTCAGCCCATCCAGAACCCTGAGCTCAGCCCATCCAGCCATGCTATACATCCATCCAGATACCTGCGCCAACAGCATCTAGAACCCTGAGCTCAGCCACATCCAGAGCCCTGAGCTCAGCTCCATCCAGAACCCTTGCGCCCGTTTCCATCCAGAACCCTAAAGCCAACTCCATCCAGAACCCTGAGCTCAGCATATATCCAGAGCCAATTGCGGCCAACCCGTCCAGAACCCTGCGTTGTTCAAAAAGTCCAGATAAACAAGTTGCCAGCCCATCCAGAACCTCTGCGCCAAAAGCACAAGAACTCTGCGCCAACCCATCCAGAACTCCTGAGCTCAGCTCCATCCAGAACCCTTGCGCCAGTTCCATCCAGAACCCTAAGCCAGCGTCTTCATCCAGCTGGCCCTCAAGGGGGCTCCCAGAACCCTGAGTGTCCATCCAGAACCCTGCGCCAACCCATCCAGAACCCTGCGCCAACCCATTCAGAACCCTGAGCTCAGCCGGTCCAGAACCCTGAGCTCAACCCATCCAGAACCCTGAGCTCAGCCCATCCAGAACCCCTGCAGCCAACCCGTACTGATTTGCGCCTAGTGAATGAACATCGTCTGGTGTTTCCCTCACAGAAGGCACTAAATCTCTCTCTAGTTCTTTCTTCTTCTCTGTTCTCTGCTTGTGGAATAATCTCACTAACACAATCTCATCTGTCACATCTCTCACCTCCTTTAAGAAACAGATAAAAACACAAACACATGACATCATAATAAAACCCTCTTCTTTCCTCTACAGGTATTTATCTATCACTGTAAAACATTGTAAACTTAGTAAAGCACTTCTTAGTGCTATTGTGTCGCTTCATTGTCTCCTAATATTTGTAAGTCGCTTTGGATAAAAGCGTCAGCTAAATGACTAAATGTAAATGTAATTAAAGATTAGTTCAAAATTCATTTTGTGATATCTCTAAATGTTTTATTACTCTTATCATTGTAGTTAAAGATATCTCTGTTTGGTTTTCTACTAGCCATAATTTACATTTAAGATATCTTTAATTGCTCATCATTAAAGATTTCCAAACACACATTTTAGATATGTGAAACTAACACATGTCTATTCAAAGTACAACTGTAGATATCTTACATTGAATAAATGTCTATTCCATATTTAATTAAAGATATCTTGATTTTCATTTATTTCTAGTCAAATCTTATTATTAATCTCTTTTTTTCTTGTGCTGTGCACTACGGGATTGAATGAGTGCACTTAATGTGTGTCTCCACTACAAAATGGCTGTCCCCTCCACTAGTGCACTGTTTGAGAGTATAGAGAGCTATTTCTCTTCTCTTCTATGGTTGGATCACTTTGTATTTAACCCCGCTGTTCTTTTAGATTTAGACATTTAGAGATTTGTGTTTGGATTGAGATATTGATTAATTGATAGATAGTTTCTGTGTTACGCTGTATTAGTTTCGTTCATTCGTAACATTTCACAGGTGAAAATGGCTTTTGTTGGTGTGGCAGCAACAGTTGCAGAACCACAATCGGCTTGTTCTTGAGTGTTCACGGACAGTGTATTGAAACAAGCCCAAAAAAAAAACGATCAATCAAAAAAAAAGACCCTAGTCCAAATACTAGAACTTTTCTTTAATGAATAAAATCATCTAACAAATCCTTCAACTTTAAGCCACAGAGCTGCTAATGTGGTGTCTTATCTTTATTATGCCATGATTGCTTATTGTATTCTGTTCATTTTTGTCATGCCTTGGACTATTGTTTTGTTTGGATGAATGAAACCACTTATGATCTGCATCTACATCCTGCCCTGCAGTCATGATTCTGGACAAGATGTTACAGAATAGCTACTGACTGAAAGGGTTAAATACAGAGGTGAAAACAGTGGCTTACCACACTAGGCCTTCACTTCAATAGAGGACAGCGCCAGCGCGGTCCAGAGCTTCCATCGTCTGACGCGAACAAGACTACGGTCATCAGCCTGTGCAAAAGTCCTGGTCCACCTTATCCACCCTTTAACTTTGTGTTATGGTGTTTTTGTTGGGCTTCGGGGGATACCCCTTAAGGTGAAGAGTTATGTCAGGGTTCTTTATGTTGCATTAGTTTTATGACATGAATCTTGTAGTCTCTGGTGTTTTTAATGTTAGTCTGGCCTAACTGTGTCCTGATGCATCTTGCTGTCCTAAATATATATAT
>CM032799.1:18167228-18217228 GCA_019155185.1 Beaufortia kweichowensis
TTTTAGGGTTATGGGCTGGCCCAGGTGTCTGGGCGGAGTGGGATGGAGTTTTGGATGCCTTTTAATGAGTAGGGACGTCTGGGAGGTGGATATGTTGGTTGAGGGTGAGCCGTGAATGAGCTTATGAAAAATTGAATCCCGCTTAGGTACCCTTTGATCGAGCTGATTTGGAGGTTTTTTATGGTGTTGAGGTAGGAAATAAAGGAAGTAATGGCTAGCAGGGAAAAATCAGGGAACTCTAAATTGTAAGCGGCATGAAAAATTTTGAAATTATTCCACGCTGTTAAATAAGACTGAAGGGTTCTGGGGAGGCGGCTTGCAAGATGGAAGTGAGGGAGGCTTCTAGGAGGGGCCTCAAGGGGTGGTTTATGGAAATATCAGCTCTGAATAAGGAGGTACTGGAGTTGGAAGCAGGTCTGCCTCTGGAGCCAATGTTCTGAATTTCTGGAAGGCAAAACGAGAGAGTCAGCGATTAGATTTTTTGACCCAGGGATATGTTTTGCAGTTATGATAAATTGATCCTTGAGCGAAATCCAAAACAGTTTTCTTTAGTAAGGGCATTAAAGCGAGAGAGTGGGAGCGCCTTTATTAATGCAGTGAGCGGTAGCCGTTATGCATAATCTTGCCAATTATGCTGGTGGTCGACCACTCTTTTCCCCAAAGAGCGGCTGCGACGACTAGAGGATAAAGTTCGAATAGCGCTGAGGACGATAAGTGTTGTGGTAGATCTACCAACTCGTGGGGCCATGAGGAGGCGAACCAACGACCTTGGAAAAAACCTCCGAACCCGACAGAGGGGGCGGCGTCTGTGAACAGGCGTATGTCGATAGGGGAGGAAACCAGGTTTTTATAGAAAAAGGATAGTCCGTTCCATTGTTTAAGAAAGGATATCCAAAGGTTGAGTTCGCTGCGGCATGGTTTGCTTAGGGCTATTTGGTCTTCTAGAGCGGGGACAGAGGAAGCGAGGAGGAGGAGGTGTGAGATGAAGGGGCCCCTCTTGGATAATGCGCGATCGCTTGAAATTCAAATGGCCTAAGATGGATAGTAGCTCGCGTCTGGAACAACTAGAGGTGGTTAAGAGAGAAGATGCTACCAGGATCGTCCTGTCGATTTTCTCCTTAGGTAGCGACGCTTGGAATTTTTGGGAATCTAGATTAACTCCCAAAAATTCGATGGAAGTACTGGGGCCTGCGGTTTTGTCTTGGGCGAGGGGAATCCCGAGTTCTGCAAAGAGCTTTATTACTGTCGAGAGGTGCGCGGCTGGGGGGGAATCGGGGTTTGAAATGATTAAGAAATCGTCTAAAAGATGGATCAGATAAGGTAAGTGGTAGTTATTTAACAGGATCCAGCAAATAGCTTCTGACAACATGTCAAATATTTTGGGGCTGCTTCTACAGCCGAATGTTAGGCGGACGGCAAAATAAAATTTTCTTGCCAGCGGATGCCAAATAAATGCCAGAAGTCTGGGTGGATGGGCATGACTTTAAATGCGGAAGTGATGTCGACTTTTGCCAGCCAAGCGCCGCGACCTGCTTCTTGGATTAGGGTAGTGGCTTGGTCGATGTCGTGGTAATGGAGCGAAAATTCTTCGAGTGGGATGAGACTGTTAATGCTCAGGAACGAGGATTTATCGCGAGGGATGAGAGATCAATTATGAGGCGTTTTTACGAGAAAATTTTCTGGTTGCAAGCGCCAATAGGGCTGACGCGAAAAGGCGTTAAAGGGAGGAACAGAAAAGGGGCCGACCATGAAATTTGCATCTACTTCTTTTTAATTAGGAGGTCGACTGCTCCAGGATCAGAGAGAGCCGACTGGAGATTAGGGGCAGGCGAGGTTCTGGGAGGAAGACTTACTACGCGGGGTGGAAGCCGTGCGAGAGGCCTGAGAGAATGTAATCTGTAAAACTAGGATCGGGGTGGTGGTGCAATTCGGCGGACAAGCGAGAAACGTTGACAGGAGTCGATAAATAGTTTTTTGAATTTTTATTTGCAGATTTTTGTACAGGGCATATCAGACGTGCATGGGAGCCACCACAAAAATTGCAGACGTGCAGGAAACGGCACCGTTGTCTGGTGCATCTGCCGACGTTGAAGCTGTTACAGACCTGGTTATTAGGGGAAGAAGAATGACTTTGGAGTGAAGTGGTGGGGTAAATGCGGGAATCAAAAAGGCTTGGGACATGGCTCGTGGATTTGGGCTGGGATGAGTCGGGGCAAGGGGGGTTGGAAGGGTTGACGAAAGGGCAGGAGAGAGTGGGATGGGAAAGAGAGCGGCAGACTGCGCAGGCAATGTTGCGGCATCCCGCGAACACTCTGCTGTGGAGCTCATGGTCTAGAGCTCCCCAATAGGGACATTGGTTCCAGTGCGCTACGCGAATTGCGCACTTGGCTGAAAACAGCTTATGGTAAGTATAAAAATGAGCTCCTCCATATGATAACGCGAGCTCAGCTATTATAGAGAGGTAGTCACTGAGCTCGCGTCTCCTGTGTGGAGCCACGGAACAAATAACCTCTGAATAGCGGTTGAAGGCAATGGTAAACTCGGGAAATGATAAAATACGTGACGTGTTGTGGGCTGAATTTTTTAGGGTGACCGAAAAGTCGCCGCAATTAAATTGGCGATCCGGGGGTGAAGGGGAAATAGGTGATAAAAGAGAAAAAAGGTCTATGTCCGTACCTGATAAAATTTGTGACCGGATGGAATTAGGGACGGGGGCTGGTTCCAGCGCTGAGGCGTTCGGGGAGAGGTGGTAGAGGAGTGGCTGAGGCTAGCGTGTAGGATGGGCCCGGGCCTGAAGGCGGAAAAAGAAAATGCCGGGAGTAGCGGCGGAGGCATGCTCGCGCCGAAACTAACTCCTGGGGCGGAAGAAAGAGAGGAATAGACGACAGGCGCCGGAGCTTGTGCTGACAGCGGAGGCATGCTCGCGCTGAAACTAACTCCTGGGGCGGAAGAAAGAGAGGGATAGACGACAGGCGCCGGAGCTTGTGCTAACAGCGGAGGCATGCTCGCGCTAGAATGGGAGGGAGGAGCTGCCGGCCACGGGGAGGGGGTTGGGAGTGAGGAGAGGCATTGGCTGAGGGCGGGTTGCTTCCGTGAAGCGTGTGGTGGGGCGGCGACTTGAAGCAGCGGCGGTCAGGTGTTCGGAGGGGAGGGGCACGCTGGCGGCCTCTGTGTCCGGAGCGCGGCCGAGGCTTGCTGAAGCCCTGGCGCCTGGCCTGAAGAGCGGGACCCGATCCTAGCGGGAGTAAAAAGTTTCCCCGGGGCGGGAATAAAGGCGCTGCAGCTTCGGCGTGCTCTATCCAGCGGCCTTGGGAGGGAAGGAACAACGGGGAAGCTTCGCCTGACTGGAGAGAAGACGAGATCAAGGAGCTCCGCTTTGAAGCTTCGGCGTGGAACAGGGACGTTGGCGTTCTTTAGCTTTAGCCGTAGCGCTGCTACGGTCCATTTCCCTGAAGCTGGAACTGAGGAGAGGGCTGAGGCGTACGAGGATGCCGGAGAAGGTGGTTGACGCCTAGGCGATGGTGAAGGTGACGGAGATTTGCGGCGTCTGGAAGCGCGAGTGACGGCGCGGGAAGGCTTACGGCCTCGTGTTGTAGCCGCGGGTTCGCCTGCATGATCTGGCGGGGCGGTGTTCTCCTGCGTCGCGGCTGGGGAGGGGACCGAGGCTACGGTCTCAAAAGTGTTATCCTCGGGGAAGAGGTTGATCTCTGCCATGCTGAAAACGAGAGAGAGCGAAGGTAGGGCTGCTTGATTATTTATAGGGATTCTTTCTTGCACTAATTGGATAGGGGGCGAGATTGAAATGACCATGTTGATTATCTGCTCATGCTCCTCCCGAAATTTGTTAATAAAACATCACTTAAATTAAATTGAAATTGAAATTGAGAGACAAGAGAGAGAGAGAGAGACGAGAGAGAGAGAGCGAGAGAGAGAGAGAGAGAGAGAGAGAGAGAGAGAGAGAGAGAGAGAGAGAGAGAGAGAGAGAGAGAGAGAGAGAGAGAGAGAGAGAGAGAGAGAGAGAGAGAGAGAGAGAGAGAGAGACAGAGAGAGAGCACATAGAGAATATGTATGAGAGTCAGTAAATAATATATTGAATAGGGTGACTAATCTTTATACAGATTGATCTCAGCACTGAACTATTCTTTCGTGACACCTGTGTTTAGTGACACAAGCTTTGTGTGGTTATAGCCGTCTATATCTAGTGCATGAGCTTCTACAGACGAGAGACACATGCACATTTGCTGACTAATACTCAGTTCAGACTACATGATGTTTGTTTGTTATCACAGTCTAGTGATGATATGATGGTGATGGATGTGTTAACTTCTACTCTTTTAACTTGTAAAATAGATGAATGAGAAAATGCATCTGTGTTGCTTCTTTTGCTGGTGTTTTGACTCATGTTTTGTTTTATTAGTTGTATCTGTGACCAACAACAAAAAATTTACATTTACGCACATTTGACTTGAAAACCAAATTCTAAATGTTTGCATGGGAAATTACTGATATTTATCTAGTCAAATAGACAGCGAGACTTTGACTTTCAAGGTGTTTTTAACCTTATTTAAAGACTTTGGCTTAAATAAATGAGTTGTAAATCTATCATTAACAATTTTAAACTAAGCTAAAGGAAACAAATCTTTTTCTCTCTTGGTACAAAGATAAAAACACTCTTGGAAAATCTGAGAACAAAGAGATTTTATCAGGACAGTTTTATAAATTGATCCTATTTGAGATTGTTTCACTTCTTTGTTTTCACATCTCCTAACCTTGACTTAAGGCAGGGTTATTATTATTTATATATTATTTATTCTTTTTATTTCGACAGATAAACGTTCAAGGAGAAATCGTTGAATGTTTCTAACAAAAAGAAATTCACTATCCAGACTTTACACATCTTGATGCTAGTTGATTATAAAAAGCAAATGATTGTCAGTTTGTTTGGAGGGCATTCAAGAGATGCAGATGAGATTTTAGACAGAAAGTCGAATATGTTTACATCTACTCTGATCAATTGCTTTTCTTCTCAGAGAATTAGGCGAGAAGGCAAACCTGTGCAAACTGTGTAGACTCACGTCTATTTGAGTTAAAGAATTCACTGAAAAGCCTGATTTATTGACTCTTGATTAAATATACAGTAGCAGACCTTTATATAGAAATATATTTTTCAAGATTTAAATAAAACCTACTTTTCATTCCAGATGTTCTTGTTTTCAGTTCATTTACTGTAAGTCATTCTACAGAAATGTCCACTTTTGTTATGTCTTAAAATATACTTCTTTAAACTTAGAGCACATTATTAGATTACCTTTTGACTTTATGAATCCACATAAATAACAGCTTAATGATTTGGGAGGCACTGGTGTTATTAAACTTTTATTTCAAAATAAATGAATGTTTGTAACACCAAAGACACAACTCCAGGGACCACTACTTTCAGTATATATTTGATTAATTCTGCATTTTGTTTTTCTATATGTCATTAACATTATATATTTGATAGTTATGAATACATTATTGTTTTTAAAATGGTAGAAAAAAACTGAAAATTTGACCTGAAAATAAAGCATGTTCCCTCTGTACATGGCTGTGAGGACGAGCAGTTTTGTGGTTCTTGGAATTCTATAGAATTCATTAAAAAACAAATATTGCCACATTGATGGCTCAAGAAGGTGTAACTGTTCAAATAACATATTGTTTTTTTTTTAAATATGAAGAAATTGTAACCCTTAAGTGTTTTTTAAGTGTAATGTTTCTGAAAAGACTAGGGACAGAAAATTGACATTTCCATTGAATGACCTAAATACATTGTACTTTCTGATTGGGTTTGTTGCGTCTTTAAAGATGTGTTGTGCTGTAAGTAAAATCATTGGAGGTCAAACACAATATGGACTGGTCTGCGCTTTTTAGTGGGAGAATGGACCTGGATCAGCAGATATAATACCCTGCCAGAAAGCAAGACTGTTGGGCCCTGGACAGGAAAACAAAGATCTGGATAGCAAAGATGCTTCGAGCAAACTGATGCAGTCAGAGGACATGGATCCCTAAATGCAATCACATCAGTGCTTTAGAACGCCTTGGAAACCGCACTGCGAATCTGCCTTTTTTCTTCTTCTGCAGAGTCTTTCCAAAATAAACACACAAATAACCACACAATAAAGCCTTTAAGAACAGCGGCTGGAGCAAATCAAGAGGAACTTTGATGACTAAACTACTGTACAATACTTTGGATGCAGTGCTTCTGGACATTTTTGACCATTTTTGAGACAGAAACTCTTTGACATTTTCACCCACAGGATGACAGTACTATCTGGGTTGCACAACTCCTTCATCGTGCTGACGCTAACTAATTCAGAGTGATTCATTCAGAATTTCTTCTGGACAACAATTACTGCATAAAGAACTGTCTGAATTCAATTCTTAAATCAAAACTTTACATTTAAACAAACACTTCCACCCTTGAAGCTATGCGCTGGCCTTTGGAGCTTTTACAGCTACGTGCAAAAGCTCATTTTATACCCTAAAAAATGTGTTCATGGACAATCAATGGAGAAAGGCACAACATGCTTTTTTCTCTTTCAAATGAATATAGCAGACATGGAGGTTCAAACAAGAACCAAATGAGAGTCAAACTCTGAAAGACATGCAAACATTTTACATTCTAAATTTACCTGCTCACAGTTGTTTTCTTAGAAATATTTCGAGGTCATTTAAATGCAGTTTAAGTGACTTAAAGCTTTCTGATTGGCTACACACACCTGATATATTTGTGTGTTGTGTCTTTAAAGGCGTGTTGTGATTGGACTCTTCATCAGACTCTTTTGTTATTGGTTGTATGTCAGTTTAAGTAAGAGAGAGTCTGTGTCATCATTCACACTTCTATCTTCATTATAAAGACACAAAAGCTCTTCACTGGATAAAGATGAAGACTACACTCACTGTCATCCTCATCATACAGCTCTATGGACTCACATCATGTGCTATAAAACAACATTACTACATAGATGAAACTAAGAAATGGGATAAAGCGTTGGATTACTGCAGAGAAAACTACCATGACTTATCCACCTTTATCGATAAAAATGAGGAACAGCAGTTTTTAGCAGATGCTGGTGATCCATTGGATCATGCCTGGGTTGGACTCTATAAAGAATCAGGAATCTGGAAGTGGTCAGGAGGTAAAGTTGCAACACGAATTATCTGGGATTATCAACAGCCGGATAGTGATAACTGTGCCTTTCTAAACAAAGATAGTAAGAAACTGCATGATGGTAAATGCACTGATGATCATCCTTTCTTCTGTATGAGAGTATTTGAGTTTGTCATGGATCAGCAGACTGAGAGCTGGGAGGGAGCTCTAGAATACTGCAGAAATCATTATGATGATCTGGCAACCCTGAGCTCAGACAGAAGCATGACTTACACTCTCAGTAAAATCACAGGAGCTCAAACCCAATACGTGTGGATTGGTCTGCGCTTTCTAGCAGGTGAATGGATCTGGGTCAGTGGAGATGATCTTAACTCTGCATTAAACATTGGACTGCCTGATTGTCCTGACACAAACCAACGCTGTGGAGCTCTGGACACAAATAAGAAGACCTTGACACCCAGAGACTGTGAGGAGAAACTCAATTTCTTGTGTTTTTAGAGGTCAGTAGATGCTCCATCACCTGTACAGTCCAGATCATATCCACAGCAAAATTTGAATGTACTATTCATAGGTATGTGTTTTGCAAAATGAAATGAGTTCATTCTATGAACTACTGGCAACATTTCTTGCAAATTTCAAATAAATATTTAGTTTTTTATTTGCCGGAAATAAAAACAGGACTAAGTGGACAAAACATTTGAGATTTTCATGATTGACAGAATATATTCTGTCAATCATGAGCAAAACTAAGTCAACACCAAATGTCAAAAGTTCATGTTGTCTCTGCTGAAAGATGATGAAACTACATCATATGATGACAAACAGCAAGTTTGTTTTATAAATACATGTTTTTTTATATATGATGTCTTTTGTAGACTGGCAGACTGTCTGGGACGTCACTGACGGACAAAATTTCATCACTACTGGAGCACTTTTCAACTGAAAATGAACTAAAATCAACTGTTGTATAATATATTGTAAACAATATATATGCATATATATGTATATTGTAAACAGTGAAAAGTTAAAAAACATTAAAAAACAAATAATAAACATTATTTGGATAAAAGCGTCAGCTAAATACATAAATGTAAATGTAAATGTACTGTAAACAATAGCTGACAGTGCTTGCTCCGCCTCTGGGGTCGTCTGATTGGTCTTCTGTTCTGGAACTGACACTGATGAGCAAGGCTGTGTGCAAAAGCTGATTTAACTTGTGAAGGCGTCTTAAAAATGCAGCACTTGTGTGCAAGTTGATGCAAAAGACGTGAGACACAAGACCAACACTCAAACGCGTCTGTCTAGAAAAAAAAGTAGCTCAGGGGAATGAAAAAACTCATTTTGCCTGGTCCCTAAGTCACTTTAGACAAAAGTGTCTGTCAAATGTAAACAAATAACAGCTGTATTGGATATCATCAATGTCAAATGTTTTCTCTGTAGGTCTTAAATCAAGCCGTAGCTTCTGTCTGGGGTTTTAATACTGGAATTATTGCTATATTAGATTTGTATTGAGATACTTTTAAATGCTGCAGTCTAGTGAAGAACCTCTTGGTGTAACTCTTACAGGGAGGGTCGGTTACATTCTCTTAATGAAGTTTACCCTTTATTACTCTTTGTTGATAAAAAAGCACAAGCCGTGGCTACAGTCGTGCATGTAGTCTCATTCTGATGAATATTCTATAACTGTAACAGCTGCTGACTGTGTCTCTCACACACACCTACTGTACGGCTGTTACCGTGCATCAGACAAGGCAGAACACGAGAAGATCAGTTTCAAATCTTTTACTGAACTTCATCAGTGGGAATACAGATATAGAAACAGACCTCACTTAAGAGGAGGAGAACAGGCGGAGAACAGGCAGATAATAGCATGCACCGCTGCCTTTTGTTGATGCGAAATAAAACACGAAAACAACCGTGGACTACAAAGAACAAAGACAAGGTTTAAATAGTCCATAATCAGAGGGAAACATGAATATTGATGATGAGGACCAATGGTGAACAGGTGGTGAGGTGCAGAGGATCGTGGGAAATGAAGTTCGAACAAGAGGTGCACGGTGAAATCATGACAACGGCACAAGAAGAACTCCATATAAACCCAGTGCATTCTTGTAATCTTTATCAGGACTTATTAATGTTCACACAAACTTTAACCATATCAACTTTAATAAGAATGTGTTTACATGCAAACCAATAAACAAGCTACGCAAAAAACTGCGTTTACATGGGATTTTAAGATTTGTCAAGCAGCGACATCACCACCTAAAGTCTGCCTAAAAATTCTAAATGCCGACAGAAAATCTGTCAGAGATTGTATTTTTTATATCTTCTCTAGCAATATAAGAAAAGTTTCCACATTAAAGGCAGGGTTTTTCCAGAAACATTTTTTGTTATGCTGGTCAACATTATCTTCAGATTCTGACAGTAGTCACTAAGTAAAGTAGTCTATATACAGTATTTATCTTGTAATATATATCCTCTGTGGAAGGCGTAGGATAGGTCGTGTACACATTTTTAGTCCACGTGTTTTGCATACCACTGCGCATCCTGTTCACGCAGACGTCATATGTCATCGGCGCCTGTGCACCTGTACAAACTTATATAGGCTATAGGCTACTGGAGTACAGTGCACTTCTTTAGTGCACAACTTTATTATTAGTTAATGTAATCGAAGAAACACTAGGTAGCCAGCATAGCTACATCACTTTGAGTACAGCAGACATTACAAATGTCATGAAATCTTAACCTGTTTTTTTCCCAGACAGTCTCGTTTTAAATGATTGTTTGACGACCACTGTCGATACCACAACTTTAGATCAGCCTCCGTAGCTCTATACCCAGAAGGGTCTAAAGAAATGACAGATCGAGTCTTTTAATCAGACATCACAATTGGAGGATAGAAAAGAAGAGGTTACCTTATGTGCTCAAGCTTAATACTGCTGAATTACCTTGCACACCCTATGAAGTACAACTTTGTATGCAAACAACAGAATGCCTAAAGATGCTGGAGATGTAAGACGCAGATGTCCTTATATGGTCTTAGCGTGACACCTGACCCATTATAATGTATGATAAAGTTTTACTGCCAACAACAAAAAATGTACATTCACATACAGCTGACCTGAAAACCATTCAGCAATTATGTTTGCATTTTGCCAGGCATGAACTCTGAATGTGTTTTCATCGTTTTAAGACTTTCTGTTTGACTCGAATATAAGTTGTGAATCTACCATTGTTACCAAGTCCCAGGACGTGACACAAGGCGCTTTACTTACCCATGATTCACGTGTACAAGGCGATTCAAAGAAACGTAACCCAGTAGGGATGGCTAAAGCGAATCTGAAACACCCATGTCACGTGACTAAGGCAGATGTTTCGAAACACCCATGTCACGTGACTAAGGCGATTCGAAACACCCATGTCACGTGACTAAGGCGATTCGAAACACCCATGTCACGTGACTAAGGCGATTCGAAACACCCATGTCACGTGACTAAAAGCATCGTAGCATCAGGGTGTCACAATTGTTTCGAGACGTGGCATACCTGCCGATTCTGCGTTTGATTGACAGGGTCGGTAACAAATCACACAATCGCACATCTGTCTCAACATAACTCCCACAAAGTATAAAAGTGGAGTTAACGCATCTTCACTTCGTGGGTTTTTGTGAGAGGAGAGAGATTTTGAGATATAGTGATATTTATAGTGTAATATGGTTAATTATATTTAGGCTACATTAAAAGTTATTATTAAGATATTGATAGATAGGCTAAAGACATTGACAGATAAATAGGATAAATATACTGATATATTCATAGGCATACATATACATTCAAATAAGTTTGAGATAGGATATCATAGGCTAGTTGATGCATAGATTATTTCATATTGATAGATTACATAATAATGGAAGCTCCACGCAAGAGATGGCGTCCATCTGTGGTGTGGGAGCATTTCCATTTGGAAACACAAAATAAAGTGAGATGTATGTATTGTGATAGGCAGCTAGCCTACTGTAATAATACATCATCCATTATGCGCCATTTGAGGAGCACTCATCCTGCCCTTTTGGGGGGTGCAGAGGATGGTAACATTGTCCCTGTACCTAGGCCTGCTATTGACACTGCTGGGCCATCTATGCATTGTATGCAATCTAATTCAGATCACAAAGTGTCGAGACGCTGTTTAGAAAATCCATATTTTTAAATAGACTTAGGCCTATGTCAACCTAAATCCTACAATTTAACATCCCAATCTCAATTAACAATCATGTTAAAAATAGCTTCACTGAGTATATTTAAAAATAACACCTCACAACCTTGAGTTTATTCAGTTACCCTTTGACTGAACCTCATTTTCATTAGTTAAGATTCCATGCCACGTGTCTGTCAGATGTGCATAATATATTAAAAGGGACTCTTTTGAAACACCAAAGAGAGCACCATTTTTCCTAATCTGTACATTCTAGCTAAAAAGTATCTGTGCATGCCAGCGACAAGTGTCCCTTGTGAGAGGGTTTTTTCAAAGGCTGGAGAAATTCTATGTAAAAAAGAAGTAGACTAAAGTCCATCAACAGCACAACATTTAATATTTTTAAATAAAAATCTTTATATGTAAAAAAAGTGGCTTGATGTACTTTATTTTTATATTTTTCATTACCAAAATAACACTTATTCACAAAGAGTTCATTCAGACGTCAGACTGATGTTTCAACACAAGAACAGAACAATAAAAACACACATTTTAATTGTTTTTTATAATTTCGTCAAGATGACAGCGTTAACCAGGACTCGAACCCAAGTTAACATCATACCAGTTGAGCACACTAACACACTAACCACTCCGTGGAAAGACTCACACAACATAAGTTCTAAATCGTCGCTCAACTGTTTCTTTGTCAACGCTGTTTCAGAGCAATACTTGAAAACAACCACTAGGTGTCGCCCTAGAGACGGGTGTCGAAACACATTCGCTTCGACTGTTTCAGTGTTTCACGAAGCGTCGCTCTGCCCACCACTAGTGAACAGCAAGGGTACGAGAGAAAGCACATGGCACATGGCACAGGTAATCCAAAACGGGATCACCTTTAAGAACATAACATGCAGTAACAACGATTAAACATTAACAAGACATGGGGAAAACACATGGTATATAAAGCGTCCAGGTAATTGATGACAGGTGCAGGTAATCTAAGCTGGTGAAGTGCAGTGCATGATGGGGAATGAAGTTCAGAAGTCCAGTGAAGCAAGTCGTGTGAAGGGTGTGATCGAGTCCGATGCTGAAGGCGGGATAGCTGTCTCCATGACAACCGTTACAAGAGAAAATAGATCATCTCTACTCTCTCATGTCACCTGCCACAGAAGATACATCAGGTCTATCCTAAACTGTTAACCTACGCTAAACCACCTCATCGTTTTAACCAATTCATTTCACTTTAAATACTATAGTTTGGACTCAGAATCGGAGCAATTCTAGTGGTATTGCTCTGTTTTACATACGTTAATAAACCACATGTAATGAATGAAGAAAAACCATTATTAAAAAAAAAAAGTTATTAATGGACCTTACAAATCTCTTTGAGGTCTTGTTCATATCTCACAAATACAGCATAGCACCACACATTATGATTTAATATGTTTTCATGTGCCAGAAATATAACTCTAGTATTCTGGAACACCAGTGATTTATCCCTTTTCAAAATGATGTCGCCAATATTAGTGTATTCATAAAAAACAGATGTCAAAGGGATCAAACCACTGTTTAAGGTGAATTGACAAATAACAATAGGGAACAGAAGATAATAACTAGCTTGGGACTTCCACATTTTCCAAGGTTGTGATGAAAACCAAATGAGAGTCCTCTACTTAAAGCAACTGGGGAAGACATGCAAACATTTTTACCTCCAGATTTACCTTTTCTTAGAAACATTTCAAGTTTATTTAAATGCAGTGCATGACTTAAAGCTTTCTGATTGGCTACACACACCTGATATATTTGTGTGTTGTGTCTTTAAAGGCGTGTTGTGATTGGACTCTTCATCAGACTCTTTTGTTATTGGTTGTATGTCAGTTTAAGTAAGAGAGAGTCTGTGTCATCATTCACACTTCTATCTTCATTATAAAGACACAAAAGCTCTTCACTGGATAAAGATGAAGACTACACTCACTGTCATCCTCATCATACAGCTCTATGGACTCACATCATGTGGAACTAAACAACATTACTACATAAATCAGAATAAAGATTATGATGAAGCGGTAAAACACTGCAGAACAAACTATCATGACCTGTCCACCTTCACCAGCGCGACTGAGGAACAGCAGTTTTTAGGTTATACTAGCACTCTATCTGCTAATGCCTGGGTTGGACTCTATAAACGATTAGGAATCTGGCGGTGGTCGGGAGGTAAAGTTGCAACACGAATTATCTGGGATGATCAACAGCCGGATAATGATGACTGTGCCTTTCTAAACAAAGATAGTAAGAAACTGCATGATGGTAAATGCACTGATGTACATCCTTTCTTCTGTATGACGTTTGAGTTTGTCATGGATCAGCAGACTGAGAGCTGGGAGGGAGCTCTAGAATACTGCAGAAATCATTATGATGATCTGGCAACCCTGAGCTCAGACAGAAGCATGACTTACACTCTCAGTAAAATCACAGGAGCTCAAACACAATACGTGTGGATTGGTCTGCGCTTTCTAGCCGGTGAATGGATCTGGGTCAGCGGATATAATTTTAACCCTGCATTAAACATTGGACTGCCTGATTGTCCTGACACAAACCAACGCTGTGGAGCTCTCGACAGGAATACAAAGACCTTGACACCCAGAGACTGTGAGGAGAAACTCAACTTCTTGTGTTTTTAGAGGTCAGTAGATGCTCCATCACCTGTACGTGGTTATAGAAAGTTCAGATTGTATCTATAAGTTATCAGTTGTGGATGTGAAGTTGAATGTAGTGGACTTGTTTAAAGACACATTTTCATGTGTGATATTGAATGTTTATAATGAGCAGGTTCATGTCGTCTCTGCTGGAAGATGCTGAAGCTTCATCATATGATGACAAAATACAAGTTTGTTTTATAAATACATGTTTTTTTATATATGATGTCTTTTGTAGACGGGCAGACTGTCTGGGACGTCACTGATGGACTCAATTTCATCAATCCTGAAGCACTTTTCAACCAATGAAATTTAAGGACAAAAATAAACTGTTGTCCATTCAATATAATGTGAACAGTGAAAAGTTAAAACACGAAACACATAATTCAGGACAATTCAAGTAAAAATGAATGAAGTAAGATTATATATTCGTTTAAAGACATTGTAGTTTAATATAGAGTCACACGCTGCCCTGACCTGAAGTTTGAAGTGAATTAAGATTTCTCTTTTTAGATGCTGGAATAAACTTCAGTCATCCTGCAGAAGACAAACAGCTTTAGAGAATAAATGGATGAATTTATAATTATTGAGATTTAACGCTTATAATAACTTTTCTTGTTGATATCTAACGACAGTCTTTTCTTCACACAATACAGAAGATTAAATGCATTTGAAGACACACATTTATAAGATTCTTTAGGAACACATCTTCATATCTTCATAACGTCACACTACACCAGATCATGACATGTTACACAGTTGTGTGCTTTCAATTCTCTAATATGTTTAGCAGACTAAGATCTACTGTAACATTAAAACACATTATCACAAACTTTTGTCCACACATAATGTTGGGTTTTATAGTTGTGCATTTAAAAGAAGATTTATTAGATTGTAACTCATCGCTGTACAATCTTTGTAACTTTGTATAGCACTTCATATATTATGACCTCCTTATAATAAACTGCTTCAATGTTTGTTTTTTCATTATTCTAAGATAAAAGCATCTGCTCAATGCTGAAATGTAAAATGTAAATCTATTTGGATTAAATTGTGTAACTTCTATAATGATTGTTGTGTAGATTTTCTCTTCTGATATGATCAATGTTCTCCAGCAGGGGGAGAAAGTGCACCAGCTTACAATTACACAACTACACAACAAAATATCACAACAAACTGACAGCAACAGCCTTGACAAGCGTTTATGAGTTACACTTTATCATTTGTGATTAGCCACATGAACTTTCATATGTGAACACACATAAAAATGAATAAAAAAACATAACTCTTTATAGTTATATAATCTTTATATAGACTAATGTTTTTATGTTTTAGACTAATCGAACGAATGTAAGCGGTGAGGACCAGACGGTCGCGTTACACACATCCTCAATAGTAGCCCCTGACCCTAAGGCCTTAGAGGCAGCCATACCCCGAGTAGAATGAGCTCTGACAGTAAGTGGAGATGACTGTCCAGAGACTTGATAAGCCAGTGCGATAGCCTCGAATATCCACCTGCTAAGGGTTTGTTTGGTCGCCGGCAGACCCTTGCTGGGCGGCCCAAAACACACAAACAGCTGCTCAGACCTTCTCCATGAAGCAGCTCTGTGAACATAGGCGCTCTGTAAACATGCTCGCACTGGACACACCAAATTTGACTTTTCCTGGTCCGAGTTACTGAAGGGAGGAGGACAGAAGGCCTGCAACGTAATGGGCCTCGGCACATTGGTGGGTACTTTAGGCACATAACCCTGCCTTGGGTAGAGAAAAGCCTTACCCATGCCTGGTGCAAACTCCAGACATGAAGAAGAGACTGAGAGAGCTTGGAGGTCCCCAACTCTCTTCAGAGAGGAAACACTTCCCACTTCAATGCACAGCAGGATCTGGTGTGCCAGTTTGTACAATGGGCGTAAGCGCAGACCCCCCTGATGGTTGATGTAGGCAACCACAGAGGTGTTGTCCGTCCAGATCAACACATGTTTGTTACTGAGGTATGGAAGGAACTGCTTCAATGCTAGCCATACCGCCATCCTCTCTAGGCAATTTATGTGCCACTCGAGTTGGCGGCCCTTCCATAGGCCTCTGGAGGAACGGCCTTCCATTACCGCCCCCAGCCCATGAGGGATGCGTCTGTTATTAGCGTTGTGCGACAACATGTTGACCCCAACACTGGGCCCTGAGAGAGAAACCCAGGCTTCTTCCACACCGTCTTTTATCATTTGATGCTCTGTGATTGTATTGAGATCACAAACACTCATTTTGCATAGCAAACTCTAAATATTCTATAAAATTCTAGCAAACTATAAATATTTGTGCTCAAGAAAAGAAAGAATATCATTTGGGTTTTGAACAATATCAGGATGAGTAAATGACAGAACTTTACATTGTTGGGATGACTCTAATGATGAGAAAATAAATCGTTATACTCCAATATTTGCAAATACCAGTATTTGCCACAGCTGAGGATTTTAGTTTCCTGTTGCTGGAAAAGCTCGATGACAGCTGTCATGTTATCTGTCAGACCATCAACTTCATCATCTGAAATCTGTTTCACCACGCTGGAATACTTTTGTTCTCCTTGGAAGTAAATTTGTGAATTGTTTATGAGTATCATGATTTTTGCTTGCAGACTGTGTGTGGTGATGAGACCTAAAACAATAACGCTTATATAACTCCTCCAATCTGTTGAGACAAGTTCACTCGCCATTGCAGTGTTTTACATCGCTACTAGACAACCAATCAAAGCATGCAAATAATGTGATTTTACATGGATGTGTGCTAAAGCAGAAAAGTAGTGCAGACGGCTGTATACAATTGTAAAGTAATAGGTTCTTCGACTCACCCTGACACAGCCGTTTCTGAGAGCCAAGATTGCTAGTGGCACTTCCCCACCCAAAGCTGAACACCATAAACTGTGGAAAAATACATATAAATAACAGCGTAAACTCATATAACACATTTACTAATCATTTTAAGGGGGACATATAAGGTTGTGGTATTTTTGAAATATTTTGCTACAAAGCTACAAAACTTTAGCTTCCTCCTTATGAATAATCCAAAAAGTGGCCGGATAAGTGATGTAACAGGTGCTGGTTAGTTTTCAAATCCCCAGAGCAACACAGTTCTACTCCAAGGCTTCGTTGTAAAAAGACTAGCGAATGCTTTGGAGGAACGAGTGGCTTGTTTAAGAGTAAGATGACAGCTACACTCTTTAAAAAAAGGTGCTTCAGAAGGTTCTTCACAGCAATGCCATAGAAAAACCATTTTTGGTTCCCCAAAGAACCTTTCTGTCAAATGTTCTCAAAAGGACTTTCACTTTTGTCAACCAGAAAGGTTCTTTGTAACATGCGATCTGTATCTTGATGTTGTCCACATACACACTTAAAAGACAAGTGTAAATGTGTTTGATCTCAGTGTAATGTAAACGCAATTCAGCCATCATATCTACATTCATGGGTACAAGGTCAGACTATCATCACTCCCGCTTCTCTGTCAGTAAACCAGCTGCGGAGTAGGTCACTTGAAATCTCTTGTGACTGAAAAGTTTATAGAAGAAAAGCCACAAGTCGACTCTGCACTGGTGCTATTTTTTAAAAGATTGGGCAGGAAAACTAGAGATCCGGTCAGATAACCAGATATAGAAACCATTTGATGTTGCCGAATGTAAACGTGCTGCAGCCTAAGTTTCAGACGATCTGCAAATCCAGCGTCGAACTGAGCCTTGTTTGTAAAACATTTTTCACCGATAATGCCAGAAACAAACAAACAAACTTGCTTTTCCGAACAGGATGAGAAGAAATTCCTGTGTGTGCGCACATGTTGTGAGTTAGGTGGAAAGTTTTGCGCAAAATGTTCAAACATGTGTATAAACACGAATAACGTTCGCAATTGTTTGCAAATGTTCACATTGGTCGAATGGGGAACAGACCAAGTTATGTTGTTTACGTTGTTTGTTAAATACTTGAACATTGAACAGCATGCACAGCAAAGCCTGACTTACTGTATAGTTCATTCAATCTATACATTTTTTATCAGTACGTGTGTTGAATGTAAACAACCTCTGCGTTGCTAATACAATGCTTCAACATCTGAGCTACAGAATGGCATAAATGCAGGACATGTAAATCTAAATGCAGATTTATAAACAGCAATCTCTGTGTTCAAAGATGACATCTTCTTCCCTTATTAAAAGGTATCAAAACAAAATTTACATTTACTCACAGCTGACTTGAAAACCAAATTTAAAATGTTTGCATGGGAAATTTCTGATCTTTATATTGTCAGGTAGACAGTGAGACAGTCAGATATGTGTAAAGCTTTTTTATATAACTTTCTGATTAACTCAAATATGAGTTGTAAATCTACAAATGATGTTATCACACTTCATGCTCAGTACTTCAAAAAACTTTATTATTTCAAACTCCACCTCGTGCCCATTTATGTTTTATCATCACTTTATTCTTCACTTTTATCACTCATATAGTATTTTGTGTCATTTTATGCAAACTCTAAAATAAAACCAGCTCTGTTATATGATTTATTTACAGTTTAGTCCCTTTAGTCTAAATCTCTAAACTGTGCTGTTGTCTTTGATCATAAAATTAATTTGTTGTGGATTGCTGCAAACACATAAGAGACATTTTTTATGTAATGTCTAAAGAATGGAAAAGAAAGAAGGGAAATTCTATGTCATTTGTAATGTGTGAGGTTTGGTCATTTGGTTAATATATGTGAGTCGTCAGTTAATGTAAAAATGTTTTTATTCTGTATCATCCATGATGAAAACTATTGCTTGTCAGGTTGTTTGGAGGACATTCAAGAGTTTCAAATTTAAGATTTTATAAGATGAGGAGAAAAACCTGTGACATAGTCCTAAACAAACTGGAAAGTATGCAAACATTTTTCATTTCAGATGTTCCTTTCCACCATGTATATAATCCTTTAAAGCTTTCTGATTGGCTACACACACCTGATATATTTGTGTGTTGTGTCTTTAAAGGCGTGTTGTGATTGGACTCTTCATCAGACTCTTTTGTTATTGGTTGTATGTCAGTTTAAGTAAGAGAGAGTCTGTGTCATCATTCACACTTCTATCTTCATTATAAAGACACAAAAGCTCTTCACTGGATAAAGATGAAGACTACACTCACTGCCATCCTCATCATACAGCTCTATGGACTCACATCATGTGGAACTAAACAACATTACTTTATAAATCAGAATAAAGATTATGATGAAGCGCTAAGACACTGCAGAACAAACTATCATGACCTGTCCACCTTCACCAGCGCGACTGAGGAACAGCAGTTTTTAGCAGATGCTGGTGATCCATTGGATCATGCCTGGGTTGGACTCTATAAAGAATCAGGAATCTGGAAGTGGTCGGGAGGTGAAGTTGCAACACGAATTATCTGGGATGATCAACAGCCGGATAATGATAACTGTGTCTTTCTAAACAAAGATTGTAAGAAACTGCATGATGCCCCATGCAATTGGTTTGTCACCTTCTTCTGCATGAAACGTTTGAGTTTGTCATGGATCAGCAGACTGAGAGCTGGGAGGGAGCTCTAGAATACTGCAGAAATCATTATGATGATCTGGCAACCCTGAGCTCAGACAGAAGCATGACTGATGCTCTCAGTAAAATCACAGGAGCTCAAACCCAATACGTGTGGATTGGTCTGCGCTTTCTAGCAGGTGAATGGTTCTGGGTCAGTGGATATAATTTTAACCCTGCATTAAACATTGGACTGCCTGATTGTCCTGACACAAACCAACGCTGTGGAGCTCTCGACAGGAATACAAAGACCTTGACACCCAGAGACTGTGAGGAGAAACTCAACTTCTTGTGTTTTTAGAGGTCAGTAGATGCTCCGTCACCTGTACGTGGTTATAGAAAGTCTGGATCTATATAGTAGATTTAATTGTGGATGGGGGTTGATGTGAAGTTGCATAATGACTGACATTAAGACAAGCCTCTTTCATAACAAAACAGTTATTTACTATATATACATAAGGATGCAGAAAGCATGTATGAAAACGCTGACCAACAACAAAATTTAACACCCAAACAAACCATTCTGTAAACATTTGCTAGATGTCTCTTCTGTGTGTGTGTGCGTTGAATAAAAATCTTGTGTCTGCACATGCCTCTGGCTGTGTAAATAGGAGAAAAACAAAGCACATAAAACCGACCTACATCAACACACTACGTAACCAATCAGCAATAGGGTGTACACGACACACTGGAGAAAGACATTTAAAAAGACACATCAAGTCAGGCACGTGCGGGGGGGGGCTTTGGGGGCTTGAGTATAGAAATAAAATAATGCCATAAAGATTTGCACGTGAAGAGTAAGCTCTGTGCAAGTGTACACAAGATTGCAATAGTACATTAAATTTGCATGCGTAAGAAAAGATTTGTAAACGTGCAAATTGAGATTCAAGTGTAGGGAAAAGAAGATTCGCAGCCTTTTACTTTTTTTGCAAGTGTAATTCATGTATTGTGAAGCTGCAGCTTCATGCTAACGCAAAATAAATATGATCTGTATTCTTCCGGTTTCCATTTTTCCGCACTTACGCTTTTGGCACTATTTCTCCGGCCAAATGCATCGTAAGCCCGTAAACAGCGTTTTGCAAGCGAAACAATCTGTGAACTGCAAAACGGATTAATAGCGTAAAACTAATCTGTGCGTGTAAAAATAGCATCCTCAACATGCAAGAAAGCATGTGTGATATTAAATCTTTATAATGAGCAGGTTCATGTCGCCTCTGCTGGAAGATGCTAAAACTACTTCATATGATGACAAACAGCAAGTTTTTTTATAAATACTGTAAATGTTTTTTATATGTGGTTTTTTTACAGACTGTCTGGGACGTCACTGATGGACAAAATTTTGGACTAATCATTTTATCTGTCATCTTTCCTGCTTATGATGCTGGAATAGCAAACATCCCTCCTGTGACCCTGCAGAAGACATGCGGGTATAGAAAATGAATGCATGGACTTTTGCTAGAAAACACAATCAGTTGATTGCTTTGCAATTGCTTTCAACATTGTGGTATGTATAGCATGTAGAGCACTAAGATTTACTGTAATAGCAACCATCTAGTATAGTATAATACTAGTATACGTAAAGAAACTTTATTCATAGACACTTCAGTATAAGTAAATGTACTTGTGGTGCACTATAAACTGCAATAAAATCTGTTAGATTGGAACAACATTGTCTTAAATGCATTAAGCTGTCTGAAAGCTGAAGATATATTAAGGATATAATAAAAATATGTGTTTGTGCTAAAGTGGAACTACTTAAGTAAACTAATAGAAACACAGATGTTCTCATGTTGTATCTTGCAAGACTACGGTTATAACTTTGTACTCTTCCTACACTGTTACAACTACTTCTATAAGCAAACAGAAATAAGGATTGAAATAAGTTGATATTTAATCAACTATTAAAACATAATAAAAGTATATTACTGTAATTACTTGCAAAATAAAAGACAAGTAAATTAAAGAGAGTATCTAGCAGTTTTATTCTGTTGTATTCTGTTTATGTGTGAAAGCCAGCTGCCTGCTTCATTTTAATTCTCTAATTAGCTAATCATCATTCAAGATTATTACATTAATTAACACATTTTTTTGCATGCAAGATCTGTATGTTTGCATTTTTCTAGTACAGTAATGCTGTGGTACAGTAATACTCCTAATATAAATGGTGTGATGTCTAACGAGACTATAATGTTGTGATATTTTCAATGGCATTTACAATATATTAGCTTAAAACCTGTTAAGCCGACGGGTCCACGAGGGTGGTTTTGTTTATCAACATTTACCTTTACTATGTATTTTATTTAATAAAACATCACATACCATATATCTTTGCAAAGTTTCAAAGGGTTTGGCACTGATATCCAAACACTGTTTAGTTAAATAAACGCTCTAGTAACAGTAATATAATCATTTTCATGAATAGAGCTTGTGAACGTGACGTCACGCTGTGAAGAGGAATAACGTACGGTCCTTTTCTGCTAGGAAGTTCAGTTTAATGTTTTGTGTCTAAACTGTTTGTGAGTTTCCAGGGATTTACATGTTTTAATTCCAGCAAAGTGTATGCACTTACTCCAAATACCAAGTAGTTCACGATGTTGGAGTATGTAAGATGAGGCAGTGTTTTTGTTTTTGGCAACTGTGGATCTGTGCCGTTTATAACCTTTATTTTATCCAGATATCTTTCCTTGGAAACGACATTCAGTTTGTCGCGATAAGTTTTTCTCTTGTTTTTCAATGCTCTTACTCTCCGTATTTAGCAGCGCTGCAGTCAAGTGAAACAAGTGCCACTACAAATGTAAACAATAATCCACCCAAAATAGTGGTACCTCGTGACCAAACGTGACGCCGATTGACAACCTCTATAGTGGAAATGTCCATGTATGATGGAGCTTCATAGCTTTATTATGAAACTGCGCATCATTGGCTTTGACAATGCTTCAGTGTTCCATTCAGGCAGGGTTTCTACGCAGTGTTCACTGCTTCCTGAGCACGGGATATCCGTTGAAGTGGACTTTACTGATAATATTCGCTCATTTGGAATGCTCTCAAAACATCATCAACAAAGGGTCGCGCAGATTATTATACACATAAATAACTACTGTTATTGTACTTTCAAATTTAAAATACATATAACATACATATTCCAAACAATGTATTTAATGAATACAATTAAAACGTGTTTGTAGGCTATATTTTTGACTATTGCAGCTTTTAATTGACTAAAACAGTTTTAAGTTCACTATAACTGTCATGCAACATGAATATACATTTTATACATTTGGTTTATTATGTGTATATGTTCAGATGTCACACTCCTGAAGCAAATAGAATGGTCCAGAGATGACGGAAGTTTGTAGGCCAACCCGGAAGTCTATCCATTTTTCCCATAGACTTTTGGAAAATCGCAAAAACTAAGCTCTGTGATTAACAAAGGGTTATGACACTTACACGTTTTGTCTAACAAGATAATCTTTACAAGATAACACAACATGCGGTCGCGGCTTCAACGTCACCACCACCAAGCTTTCTCAAACTTGCCCTAAATAAACTTTTAAGATGATGTTTTATTGTATTATGTTTGATTGTGTACTGTATTTTCACACCATTTGCCAATTCGCCAAAAAACAAACGCTTACGACCCCATAACTGTGGTACCTTTTAACAACTCAAATAAAATCTTTTTTTGGGATTTCTGGCAAAAATATAATTTATGAATAACAATTCAGTTGCACTACACTTTAACACATATAACTGACGAAAGTGAAAGTGTCTTCTTTCAGAAAATAGCACAACTGTGTCTGTAGGTCAAATGTTGGATAGGGAATAACAGGACAGGGAAAGCAATGAAAGGATTAAAGAGACTGGCTCACAGGAGACAAAATGAAAAATAAAATGAACCCTTTCTAGCATTCTTCACATTTATTTCACTCATTCTAACTCGACCCTGCTAAAAACATACACTTTTGTACTTTACAAATGTTTAAAAAAACATTTACAAGTCAGTTTATATATGCACATTTTATTGTATTCTAGATTTTATTCACCTTATAGCACCTTATTATAATTCCTTTATTGTTTGTTGTTATTGTGTTATTGTATTGTATGTTTGTTGTTTTATGTAAAATGCTTTGGCAATATTGTAAGTTTCAACAATCATGCCAATAAAGTACCTTTGAATTGAATTGAATTGCCAAGTAAAAACAACAACAACAACACAATTATTTTATCAAAATGCTTCAGTGTTGCAGTTTCTACAGAACACATCTCAATGGGTGCGTCTTGTTGCCGGTTTCAAAAAGAACATTTTGATGTTGGTTTTATTTCTGAAACTATAGCACAATAAAAGCTATTAAAAGAAGAGAATTACAACAAAAAACAATAGGGTTAGCACGTCAGTGCTCGGGCTCTAATAAACTGCCATCTGTGATCAATTGTATGTGCGATCACTTTTACAACAAGCCAATATTACAACATGTTTACACATCCACCTACAATTTATTGACGTTTTTCGAGGCGAACATCCAACGTCAAACCAACTTTCCATCTGTGGTCTCTGGTCTAGTAGCTGTAAATCTTTCCACCACACCACCTGATCACATGATCACACTCTTGTATTCACTCTTGTAGAGCTGACTGGAGGTGGAAACCCAGTAGTGCAAAACAAGGGAAATATAAAAAGCAAATACAACACAACAGAAATGCTCCCGACCACAAGGGGGCAGTGTCGTATTGGAACAGATTCTTGTCAAACATAATTTTGACACACCATGTTTTCAGATCTGTATTCCCATTTTTCATGTAAACATTATCATGTTTAATAAAAAACACAAAGGCTAGTTTATTATAGACATGTTTAATGACAAACATAAAAGTGAAGTGACAGGTCTTAGTAGCCTTAAACAAAACAAGCACTAATGGTATTCAGTCATTTATGATTATATTAAAAAAAAGTACACTTAAGAAAACATTTACAATTGATTTGTAAAATATGTCTTTGTGCTTTGTCCAAAATCTTGTTGCTTTCACAATGTTCTTATCATTAAGTGGCGTCAGCATGCTGTTTTCAAGCGCTTTGAATCAGTGAATCATTTAGCGAATGATTCAATAGATTCAAACGGGGGCAAAAGAAAACATTTTTGGCTGTTGATCTTAACGTGTTTTAATGTCAGTAATAGTTTCACCACTAAAGCATATTCTCTCCATCTTTCCATCACGTTCCCTTACCAAAATTAACATTAGTTTTACTTTGCATAAAACCAAAACATGGTTTCATGGTTTTGTAGCTATGGTGACCACAAACTAACCACGGCTTTGTAAATCATTTCAAAAGAAGTATTCAGATTTGTTGTGGTAATAAAAACAGATCCCTAAGTGAACAACAGCCCTTTAAAATGACTTTAAAAGCAGAAGTGTGCCCTTGTACATTTTAAAAGCTCCAGCAGATGACACGTGTCAGTGTTGATTTTTCATTGAATTTATTGTTGTTTATTTTGAAAATATTAATCTTTAAAAAAATGTTTTATTACATTTGTGTAATTTTAGTTTGTATTTTGTACTGTAGAACTACATTTGTAATATGTAAATAATACAAATTAATTGCAATTGATTTATTTATTTACCTTTATATTTTATTTCTTTTGACCCATATAGTTGGTGTTTTTAATTGCATAATACACAACAATAGAAGCCCTCATTTGACCCTGACTGAAGTACTTATGAATAAAGTTTGTTTAAATATATTGTTTTTACTAGAAACAAAACACTTTTGACAACACAGCAAATGATTGTTTGGTGCATGTAATCAAATTTTTGTAAAGAGATTGTGGCATGAAAATCTTTTTGCATGTTTCCCTTAGTTTGTTTAACACATTGGTCCTTGATTTGCTTCCCATCTGAACCCTGAACAAATAAAATTTCTTCCCCTGCAGGCAACATGACCAACAACAGAACTACAGAGTATACAATATAATTTAAAATACAATGAATTACATGTTTATATGTGATTATGCTAATATTGAATACTAAAATATATATCATACTGCCACGGTGACAGTATTTTGAATCCGTGACCACTAACTGTTATCTTTCAATACCTGTAAAGCTGTTTTGGTACAATGAACTTTGTGAAAATGCACTATACAAATCAAATTGAATTGAACAGTATCAGATACTAACATTGCATTATACGGTACTGCTGTCGTAGGCAAAAATATAAATATATACAAATATAAAGTCTACTATATAAAGTCTAGAATCGCTGTGTTCTGCCCATGGTGAAAGGAAAAATATCAGAATAATAACACCTAGTCATACTATGCAATTAATATAAAAGTCTAATGTAGAATTATAAGTTCAGGTTTGATGCACACAATTTAAGCAAACACAATCTCTTAAATCCAAACTCTTGACTGAAAGCAGAAGCTTAAACTGAGGAAGTTTCTCTCTGGGAATTATTTTATTTTACCCAGCATTTTTGAGAGCGTTCAGTGCTGGAAACTTTACAGACTTTGGAGAATATCAAGTGACAAGCTGTTGACTGTTTCAGTCTCTGGATATTGACCATTATTACTACACACTAGACCTGTAGAAGTCAGCCAATCAGATTATTACTGATTATACTCAGACATCTAAAGGGATGCCAGATCATGAAATGCTGGGGTTTCTTGATTAATTGTATTCAGTGCCATTGTCCCCATTTCTGAGAATTGACCAAAAATAGAGAAAGAATCTATATCTTCTCAGTTTCACCTTTTCTTACTTTCTATGAATTAAACAAGATCAATCTCAAAAATCTGTGGACTTCAAATGATATTTTTTCCTCACACTGTGTCAAACAATTGTACCATGGGCCAGTGAAATAAATAAATAATTATACAGTTTACATGATAAATAAATATTAATTTATATTAATTTATGTTTAATTAAACATTCCAATTAAACATGTATATATCTCGTGATCTGTAAGTTAAAATAAATATCAGCTACAGTATTTTCCATCCAAATATTTTTGCATATATTTCAACGTTTTGTTTTCTAAGGAATAAGTCTGGATTTGTTTTCAATGGATCTGCGAATAAATGATCAGCACAACATTAACTGTATTAGCTGTATTCCTGCACTTCCATGTTACGCCTTTTGCGTTACATTTTTTTACATTTGTGAATCTACTCTGAATTGTCCACATCGTGATGATGCATCTAAGAATCAATTTCTTTCCTTTCAGTTTCAGATCAGTAACGAAAGAAACTAATGTAAAAAAGAAAAAGAAACTAATGTAGGCCTACATGTAAAAATAGACACAAAATGCAGTTTGCCAGTGCATGATTATGAACAAGAGTAAAGTAAAACAACATAGCTTTTGTGTATTCGTGTAAACTAAATTATTATTTTTAGATATTTAACAGCAAATTATATATGAAAGACAGTAACTGAAGAGAAAAATGAAAATACACTTAATTCCATAAAACTGATGTCAACAGTAGAGATAAAGCTGTTTAGGAAACTGATAAGTTTATTCAGTGAAGAAGAATCATCAACAAATTAAATATCTTTTGTATCCTGACCGAATGGATAAAGTATTATACATAAATTTAATATTAAAATATTTGCAATTGCTTTAAATCACAATAATAATTTAAAAAATAAAGATGTTATAAATCCTGCCATTAATACTGTTACATGTGTGATTGGTTGCCATGTTATCTTTTATCTGTCAGGTTATCTGCCCAACATGCAGTCGCTGCAGCAGATGTAGATTGTTTTGTTCTGATGTAAAGCGGGAGGTGACAAAACATTTTCTGTCTCTATAGAGAACGGACTCAAAACGTCGGCCAAAGATTACAAGTTTCAAAGATAAATTGGAATTTAAAATTAGAGAAGTTGAAAATGTATAAAATGCTGGAGGCACCCATGAGTAAGTTAGTGAAATGATACTAATTATTATATGTCCATTCCATGCTGTTAACGTTTCATATACTTCTAAATTATTTGTTTAGAAACTACATTTTGTTGTATGCAAAGGTTGTGAATTGAGTTGTAAATTGAACATCAGATTGCTGGATTTGTGAAGTCACTTTAATTTGTAAATTCATTTTCATATGAACTGCCCTACTGCAAAACAACAACACCACCTGCTATTACATCATCTTATTGCTCTCCAGAATCACGACTGGACAACCCTGATGCTTAAAACAAAGTGGTTTATTAATCGATGCCTAGCTAATAAAATGACACCTTTTAAAAAGTAAAGACAGAACACATGCATGAATAGAAATGGAGAGATTGTTTGTGTGGATAAAAGTGTCTGCCACATGTGATGTAATAAATGTCATGTAAACGTCATCTACCCTGACATAAAAGAACAGTTTACATTTTAATAACATTTACAACATAAAGCTTAACGCATCATTAAATACATCATGTTTTATGTGAATTCATATTTGAATGTTTTTTTTTAAATGTTACTAATAAATTATTGTCAAAGCTGCTGCTGTTGTCTGGTTTTGTCAGTTTCTCTCCCTGCTGGAGTCATTTACATATAGGCATTTGGCAGACGAATTGAATGTGCTTAAATCTATTTAAAGTGACTTACAGTGCATTATACTGTACATCAAATCAGAGAGACATGCGACTGTTATTCTGCTGCACCTTCAGAGAGAAAACCTACACTGGTCTTTTTGATAGAGTTTAACAACAGAAACTTTAACACAATTTAATCTACAATATACTGTAATACATTTGGCAGCAAAACTATTAAAGGTCAACTAACGTTATATTAAGCGGTTTGTAAACACCACCTTTAAATAAATGTGTTTTTCTATTTCAGTAAATCCTAATGCTACATGCTATACACAACACACACAATTGTCTTACATATTATCATCATCTGGTGTAATATTAAGGTAAGTGTCACTTTTGTGATTCTAAATCATTCATAAACTACAAGCTAACAAGTATATATAACAAGTCTGCACTAATATATTACACATGACCCAATTTTATTTCTCTGTGAATCTACTGACTCTCTACCATTCTAAAAACACAAGAAGTTGAGTTTCTCCTCACAGTCTCTGGGTGTCAAGGTCTTTGTATTCCTGTCGAGAGCTCCACAGCGTTGGTTTGTGGCAGGACAATCGGGCAGTCCATTGTTTAACATAGCATTAAGATCATCTCCACTGACCCAGGCCCATTCACCGGCTAGAAAGCGCAGACCAATCCACACGTATCGTGTTTGAGCTCCTGTGATTTTACTGAGAGCGTAATCTTTGCTATTCACGGAGGGCAGGGTTGCCAGATCATCATAATGATTTCTGCAGTATTCTAGAGCTCCCTCCCAGCTCTCAGTCTGCTGATCCATGACAAACTCAAACGTCATACAGAAGAATCTGCGATTATCAGACCCAGCTCTATCATGCAGTTTCTTACTATCTTTGTTTAGAAAGGCACGGTTATCGTTGTCTGGTTGTCTATAATCCCAGCTAATTCGTGTTGCAACTTTACCTCCCGACCACTTCCAGATTCCTGAGTCTTTATAGAGTCCAACCCAGGCATCAGAGGTTTGACCAGCCGCATCTTCTAAAAACTGCTGTTCCTCAGTTGCGCTGGTGAAGGTGGACAGGTCATGATAGTTTGTTCTGCAGTGATCTTTTGCATCAGTCCATGTCTTCTCCAGATCTATGTAGTAATGTTGTTTCATAGCACATGATGTGAGTCCATAGAGCTGTATGATGAGGATGACAGTGAGTGTAGTCTTCATCTTTATCCAGTGAAGAGCTTTTGTGTCTTTATAATGAAGATAGAAGTGTGAATGATGACACAGACTCTCTCTTACTTAAACTGACATACAACCAATAACAAAAGAGTCTGATGAAGAGTCCAATCACAACACGCCTTTAAAGACACAACACACAAATATATCAGGTGTGTGTAGCCAATCAGAAAGCTTTAAGTCATGCATTAGATTTAACAAAAACCAGAAGGTAAATATGGCATGAGAAGTTTTTGCATGTGTTCCTCTGTTTGTTTAGCACAGAAAACACTAAACCAGCAATAAAAGAACCAAAAAGATAGTGTGTTCATATTTCACATAAGAATTCTCATACATTTATCTAATTGTAGTATTATGAAATGTTTTGCATTTTACCTAATGCATTTTGCTTTACAAATACAGAAATTTAAATCAAATGTACTAAACCGAATCTTGAGCAATATTCAAACAAACTGACAGTCATTTGCCTTTGGGATGGTAAAACAAAAAGCAAACATGTCTTATGAATTCCACAATTACAGAGGTCTTAACAAATGAATGTCCAAATATTAACATTTTTATTGGAATGAAAAATCCTTCTCAGTGCTATTTTTTGAGCTCTTCACAAATCCACATTGTTTGAGGATTTATCAAGGAACTGCAAAAGTGTAAAGAAAACATATGTACTGTTCTAAAGTTTTCAATATCTTGAAAGGTTCCCCCAACGTGATTTTCAATGCCGCAGTGCTGGAGCCCGTCCCATCCCAGCAGGAAAACAGCAGTTTAACAAAAAGGTAAATCTGTGTAAATGTGACCTGACCGAAGCATTTACATCAGGTAGACGGCTGCATTTAAATGTTGGCTACAGTTGATGAAGGCTGAAATGATGCAGAATGTATGTTTGCATTACATTTGTATACGGGTCTCTCTATTCAGGGATTCTGCTGGTGTCTGTTACGGATACGCCAGGCTCGCTACTCACCCAATCACAATGCACCCAATCACAACGCTCTCCCTCTCCCGAGTTCTGATCACCGCCACCTGATCATCATCACCGCACTAGCATAAAGGACACTCTCCCACTACCAGTCACTGTCCAGTCTACAATATTGTTACCCGGACTCACTTACCTGTGTTAGCGATCGTCTCCCCTTGGATTTATCTTCGTCTAGTCTTCAGTGTTTCTCCTTCGTCATCTTCTCGTCTTCTGTGTTCCCCGAAGTTCATCTGCACCCCAAGGACAGTATTAGTTTGAGTTACTTACCTGTTTGTTTACTATTCTGTTTTTCTGTTTCATTAAAGATCCTTTTCAGTTACCCGCTGACTCCGTCCCTTCTGTTCTGTGACAGTGTCCAAATGAGTACGTAAATCCTCTCAGGTTATGTACTGTATGTAACCTGGTTCTGTGACTCTCAACGTTCCTTCCCCAGATGCTGTGTAACATTGGAACAAAAAACATCAAGGGCAAAAAGAAAGGTCAACCCAGGAGGACTTCCAGCAGCACATTGCGCTGAATTGTAACTCAATTTTACAACCTGCACCTGATCCTTGCGGCAGAGACTGGAATGTGACCTGCATCTGTCAGATGGTCATCTAAGGCCAACAGCATGATCTCATTATCCAGATCTGACTGTCTTTATTTCACTGCATATAGCTGCTCTTTAAAGGAGGTCTATAGTGACTTTGTCAGACCATATTTAATGTATATTTAAGGGGTCACATTGCCATTTTATAGTCTGACAACAGAAACTGAAAATATATCAATGGAAACAGCTTTATTGGCCATTCAGTTGTATTACAGTTTGTGACTTTTTAGCGAGAAAAAACAAAACAGATCTGAGTTGCCAACACTAGTCTGATCAAGAACATGATGTTACAGATATGCAAATTAGCAGTGAGATTTGAACAGTGAACGTGGATCAGTGTGAACGTGGATCAGTGTGAACGTGGATCAGTGTGAACGTGGATCGTTTTGACAGTGTTGTTCTGTCTTTTTTATTACTTTGTTGTGTCTTGTGAACGGGGCCCAAATGTCTGACTATGTGAAAATACTCAATTTCTTGTTTTTGGCTGTGTCCATTATTTGTTTGTTACACACCAGTTCAACATTTCCATTTCCTCACAGTTCAACTGAAACTAAATCCAGACCTGTTCCTTTTAAACAATGTGAGGAATATATGCAAAAATGTTGGCATAGAAAATATCTATTTGACCTTACAAACAGTGGTCATGGGTACAGTTGTTTGGCTTCAATGTGATCTCTGTTATAAAAATATATATTTGTTGTAAGTTCACAGCTTTCTAAGAGTGTTTCAGTAGAGCACAAATTCACTTGATAATGTAGACAGTTATTTGAGGTCTTTGGTAAGAACAGTAAATGGTTTGGTCCCGCAGTTTAAATTGATGACACCCCCACATCACGCCTACAGTTCATTCACTGAGTGTCTGAGAGACGCTGTATATCAAGAACACATCTACAGGATTTCCAGTCTATAGTCCAGTGTGTAACAGACACTCTCTAATGGTCTGACAGATACAGACTATACTCTAGTCATTGCATTCTCTGATGTTTGCTAAACTCTTCACCTGTTTAAGCTTCTGGCATCAGTCAAGGGTGTGACTATGAGAGATTGTGTTTGCATTTATTCACATGATGCCAAAGCCTATTATTGCTGTTCTGTAATGCAACATTTACTTGCAAATAGCTCTGTTTTTCTCCATGGAAAAAAGAAAAATCAAAACAAACATTATTTCAGTGTTCAGATGGGAAGCAAATCAGGGTGCAGTGTGTTTAAACAAACTTCTGCCAACATTCTCTTTCTTTAAAGCATTAAAATGTTTATTTGATTGGCTACACACACCTGATATATTTGTGTGTTGTGTCTTTAAAGGTGTGTTGTGATTGGACTCTTCATCAGACTCTTTTGTTATTGGTTGTATGTCAGTTTAAGTAAGAGAGAGTCTGTGTCATCATTCACACTTCTATCTTCATTATAAAGACACAAAAGCTCTTCACTGGATAAAGATGAAGACTACACTCACTGTCATCCTCATCATACAGCTCTATGGACTCACATCATGTGCTATGAAACAACATTACTTTATAAATCAGAAATAAATCTTTATAAAACACTGCAGAACAAACTATCATGACCTGTCCACCTTCACCACAGAAACAGCAGTTTTTACACACCTAATTTTGCCTGGGATGGACTCTGGAAAGACTCAGGAATCTGGAAGTGGTCAGGAGGTGAAGTCGCAACACAAATTATCTGGGATTATAGACAACGATAACAGTGCCTTTCTAAACAAAAGCAGTAAGAAACTGCATGATGCTGGATGCTCTGCTAGTATCAGATTCTTCTATATGAAATTTTAGTTTGTCATGGATCAGCAGAAATCATTATGATGATCTGGCAACCCTGAGCTCAGACAGAAGCATGACTTACGCTCTCAGTAAAATCACAGGAGCTCAAACCCAATACGTGTGGATTGGTCTGCGCTTTCTAGCAGGTGAATGGTTCTGGGTCAGTGGAGATGATCTTCAGTATCAGGACTGGACTGATGCTAAACAACCTCAATGTCCTGCCCAAAACCAACGCTGTGGAGCTCTCGACAGGAATAAGGCTTTTGTAGATGGGCAGACTGTCTGGGACGTCACTGTTGGACTAAATTTCATCACTCCTGCAGCACTTTTCAACCAATGAAATAAATGAAAAAAATGAATAACCTAACATAATATATTGAATTGTTGTCTTAAGGACATTGTAGTTTACGAATTATATAGAATCACAAAAAGTGATAATGTCTGTAAAGTGTACAAACAGGCTACTCCTTTTATATAAACACAGTTCAACATTTCAGTTAAAATCTCAGATTTAAGCTAGGGCTTTCACAGCACTATACAAAACCACTCGTACAGATAACAAAAGTCTAAGCAAATAGACATGCTGGACTGCAGTGGATCTGTGAGCATCAATGACCTGAGATGCTGGAACAGCACACGGCCCTCCTGCGAGCCTGCAGAAGACATGTGGTGTAGAGAATGAATGCATGAACTTTTATTGATTGAGATTGATTGTTACAGAGATAGAACTCTTAAAACAACTTTCTGTGATCTTCCTTACACATTGTAGTGATGCTACGCAACTGTTTCGCTTTAACAAATTCTCTAGTGTGTATAGCATACAGCAGTGGTTTCCACCCACAAGGGTATTGGGAGTCAATTATTAGCATTTTATTAATGTAAATATAAATTCTGAGAAAATACATTGCAAAAAATGAATTTTTAAATATCATAATTTATAATGTAGTTATTTATAAAATAATAATTTTATTATATTATTACTATATTTTAATTTCCTGGTATCCAATTAGGTCAGTTTGTTTATTTTTTTTTCAAAGTGATTCAGTATTTTTTATGAATTTAATTATTAAATTATTTTTTCAAATTTACAAATGATCAAATAAATTATTATTTAATCATAAGTGATATAGAATAAAAATAATGATAAGGATAAAAGAATGATCAATAAAATCATTAAGAGTTACAATTCTTGCAGTGGGCCGTGGAAGCTTATGTGTGTCGCTGTGTGGGACCCACTGGCATACAGCGCTGAGATTTGTTTTCAAAAACAGGGGTTTACAAACTTTCAGCCATATAATTGTAACACTCAGGGTCAGATGATCGGTTAGTGAAAACGGGTTTAATGTAATGAGCTGGTTCACAGGTAAACGTCCACGAGTAAATCTAAATAGGGTAAAACATCCACAGGTACGTAAAACAGAACAGTGAGTACCGTCCCAGGACACACAAGAGAGGTCTGAACTAGTCAAAAACTAGACAAGAACAAGTGCAAAACACTGGGTTTAAATAGGAGTCCAGGTGAATGAGAAACAGGTGATGGCAGGTGACAATGGTGCAAAGGATGATGGGTAATGGAGTCCATGGGGAAACTGTGACAATAATGTTCTGTTGAAAACAGTTGTACATTTAAAATAGGCTAATATTTATTGTTGTTTATATCTATTATATTGTAATTAAAAATATGTAAATTCTATTTTGTTTATGTTGGTACAAAAACTACATAAGATAATTACTTCAAATCAAATCATTGTGTAATTACTTCATTATCATCATTTTCAGACCCTTTAAGTCCTGAAACAAATGCAACGATTGAACAAGTAGGCTATTGAACGTGCACAAATCCTGTTCTAAGAATCACAAATTAATAAACACACATGCTCACATTTTTTGCTAGTTTTGCTGCAGTAAATTTGGTGTAAAATACATTCACACACCTGCAACAAAAATATGAAGTCACAAACAAGATTTGTATGTGAATTCATGCAGTGAGAGTTGCACACTTGTAGAATGTTTTCTCACAATAATATTTTTTTTAGATCATTTTCCAGCACACACACACAAGTGCAGAACTACACTGCATAACTGCTGAATTTTTTGCACCAAAGGTGATTTGTGCATCTGTAGAGGTACTCGTCTCCACATTTTCCAGTGTATTCTCTCTCCGTGATCCTATGACTCAATTTCCCATCATCCTCCATGTTCCCTCACCTGTCTCAGTCTCCAGTCACCCCATCATGCCCTCATTAATCAGTGTATATACTCCTCTCCATAGCCACCTTGTGTTTGTCATTATATGTATGCTGATGTGTGTCGTTGATCATTAAAATCTCCTTCGTGGAATTCTACTCTTGTTGTCTGTTTATCTGCAGCTACTGTGACTGTGAATATGGCTCTAGGCTAAAACAAGGCTGAATTTGGGCTGGCAGAGAAAATCTAAAAGACATCTAACCATAGCCCAAGAACAGACTAGTCATTAAATACACAGCTAATAAAAACACCACCAAAACAAATGAAATATAAAGCTTTTCATCAAGCTAGACAACTAAGTTGTCTAATTACAAGACAAGATAATATGAAACCCTAAAATAATTAATTGAAATATAAATACAATACAATTAAATATAAAGACTATGATAAAACACATGGACAGTTTTAACAACTTAAGATAAATAACAAAATAAAATATTTAAAAATAACAAATCCAATACAAATCATGAGCATGTTATCACACTTAACTAGGGGTGGGAATCTTTAGGTACTACGCGATCCGATTCCGGGACTCACGATCCGATTGCAAAACGATTCTTCATATAATTTTTGCAAATATGATAAATTTGCATTTTAAATAAATAAAGAGTTTTTATGCTTTTTGTTTATAGTTAGAATCTCTTTGACAGTATTCCCATCTTGAAGTTTAATTTTATTGCTTTTATTTTAACAAAGTTATATTCAGGATGAACAAGTTCTGACATAGAATCGATTCTGAATCGTTAGAGAAAGAATCCCGATGCATCGATTTTTTCTCCCACCCCTACACTTAACATTATTTGGATTATGGTTAAATGACAATTTAGCCACAATATTAAAGGCAAGTAAAATAAAGATTATGATGGTTTACTTATTTATGACTTATCTGTGACCCTGTCTGTGAAAAGTCCGTTTTTGTTATTTACTGTTTTCTCCTACATAATCTAAAGAACATTCCTTCAAAATATCATTTTGATATCTTTAACATTTACTAAGTAGTCATACTGAAAACAATATGTGAAATCAACTTTAACACTTGTTATCTCAAAATATGATGTTTTATTCTTTAGCCAGACAGAGTCACACACACAAGCCGCTTTCTCTTGTGCTGGTTTGTTGCTGGTCATCAGGTCATGATCTGCCAAATAAGAAAACTGTTACCCGCTAAAATGCCACACTTCCTACACATGACAACAAATCATTTAGATAAACAATGAACGGAAACACAGACACTCACAAGACCAAAGTAGGAATGTGTGTGCTGCCCAATCTCTCTGGTTTAAAATTGAAAAGAAATGTTTCTCGCGAGATCTGGCAGTCTCGCGTTGCCAGCAGCGTGTCTTGGTAGAGCTGTTCTACCATCTAGCGGTTGAGATTTGTAATTGCATTTTTATTTCACTTAAAACAAAGAATATCGTAGAATGTGTGACAGAAAAATAATGCTCATGATATCATGCATCCCACAGCGTGGAGGAAAACTGCATGTTAAAAATGTGAATTATTTTGGCAAATCAGATGATATATAGGACTATACATTTACATTTACATTTAGGCATTTAGCTGATGCTTTTATCCAAAGCGACTTACAAATATTAGGAGACAATGAAGCGATACATCAAAAGCAGCAACAATAGCACTAAGAAGTGCTTTACTAAGTTTACAATGTTTTACAGTGATAGATAAATACCTGTAGAGGAAAGAAGAGTGTTTTTTTTTTTTTAATTATGATGTCAAGTGTTCTTGGAAGAGGTCTATAAGACTATAGCCATTACAATTAGAGCACTATTGCCTTTATTTTGCGGGTGAGAAAAAGCAAACTACATGTAGCCCGTCCAGTTTAAAGCTAAATCATACCGTATGTCATGAAATCACACTTACATCTTGTAGATAGTATTGTAGATAATATTGACATTGCAAACATGATGGGATATCAACAATCTTACGCGCTGCCTGAACAAAAACTACAATGAATTAGTTTTGACTATAAGTGGGTTACGAGTGGGCTAGATATCTGACTATATGGAGATATCTGATGGTCTGACTAGAGCTAAATCTTGGCTACGCATATTACGCTTATTTGCTTACATGATGTAATATCACACATATCTGCAAGTTATTTAGGCAAAAACGACATGTAACCAAATTGAAGGTTATTTTGTCTAAAACTTGGTTACTCATAGCCAGGGCCGTAGCTAGAGGATTCGGGGGCCCCCACAGAATACAATATTTTGTATTCTTACAAAATAACAATCAGATAACAAATAAATGTAAATAAAGGTTTTTACTGAACATCAAAAGCAAAATATTCAAATATAACATTATATATAAAAACAAATAGAGAGCAAACACTAAAACAAATTTCAATCAGTAATGAACTTTGAAATAACAATGAAAATTATATAATTATTATATGTATAACGGTTTGATTGATCTTTAACCTTTCATGACCTTTTACATCACTTCACCTAGGATGAACCAAAATCCCATTGTCTGACCTTTTTGTTGGCAAAGTCACTTATGATGTCTTTGAAGTCCAGCTGTCTGCTTAGCTGGCTTTCAACTGAAAGTCGGGCAAGGCTATTAACTGATGCTGGCCTACTTTCATGCATTTGCTGGATTGAGCAACCTGGCTCTGTAGATAACAAATACCAAATAGACTCGAATAGTTATTAAAAACACTATCTAATCTGGTTCTGTTAAAATAGATGTAACTAGTAAATACTAAATACAAATAAAAAAAAGATTCAATATGCCCAATGAGCATCTTACACACTGACCCTCCAGTCATCTTTAGAATGGGGTTGCGAATCAGATGATACTACATCTGCAGGACATTACAGTAAGTTTAGTCTTAATATCATATCACATTGACAGTCTATTTACATGTAACAGAATATGGTAATGTTGTTGTAAACCCTTTATTTAAAAAGTTAAATATTTATATAAATATTACATTAAAAAATGCAATTAAGCAATAACTTGTTAAACACTGTTTAAAATCCTCCTGCAACTATTCATGACAAACTAATAAAAAAGTAACAAATTAAATAAGAAATTATTAAATAAAACCAATTTTAAGAAGACAAGCAATTTAATAGTTTCTCCCATGAGTCTGATATAATTCATAAATCAAAAAGTAAACATTCAGAAATTGACAAGAATGCAGTCAAATGTAAAAATAAAATAAATAAAGCCATTAAAATGAGTCTTAATTTTTTAATAAAGATAATTTGGCACTGCATAATATATTTTAAAGCAAATAAATGTAGCCATCCAAGAGCAGTGTTGTATGTGTGCTTTCTCTAATGTGATTAATACGTCATCAGCAGACAGGTGCACAGCATAATGTCACATTTATATGTAGAAGCGCTTTATATAATATGATTGTGCTTGTGATATGCGTCGTGACTCGTGTCCAGATTTTCTTTTGAAACTAATGACAGCACCCACCCGGCAGCGGAAGTGAAATGACAACAGGCTACAGTAACCTGTCGTAAAGAATGTCTTGATCGACGGGGATACAGCAGCTCTTCTGGTCCCCTGATTTATGTTTTCCTTTCATTTCCACTCGGTCAGTCAGTTTCCGATTCTTCCACTAACTTCATCTGCTCATATTCTGCTCATGGTCGGACCGGTGTTGCCAACCTAGCTTCTTTGTCGCTAGATTCAGCGACTTTTCAGACCCCTTTAGCGACTTTTTTTTAAAAAGCGCCTAGCGACAAATCTAGCGACTTTTGGACAAACCTTAACAACTTTCCAAATGCCGCCAGTACTGTCCTGTGAGCAGCTACACCTCTCTCTCTCTCTCTCTCTCTCTCTCTCTCTCTCTCTCTCTCTCTCTCTCTCTCTCTCTCTCTCTCTCTCTCTCTCTCTCTGTCTCTCTCTCTCTCTCTCTCTCTCTCTCTCTCTCTCTCTCTCTCTCTCTCTCTCTCTCTCTCTCTCTCTCTCTCTCTCTCTCTCTCTCTCTCTCTCTCTCTCTCTCTGTCTCTCTCTCTCTCTCTCTCTCTCTCTCTCTGTCTCTCTCTCTCTGTCTCTGTCTCTCTCTCTCTCTCTCTCTCTCTGTCTCTCTCTCTCTCTCTCTCTCTCTCTCTCTCTCTCTGTCTCTCTCTCTCTGTCTCTCTCTCTCTCTCTCTCTCTCTCTCTCTCTCTCTCTCTCTCTCTGTCTCTCTCTCTCTCTCTCTCTCTCTCTCTCTCTCTCTCTCTCTCTCTCTCTCTCTCTCTCTCTCTCTCTGTCTCTCTCTCTCTCTCTCTCTCTCTCTCTCTCTCTGTGTCTGCTCTGATGATCAGTGAGGACTCTCTCTCTCTCTGACGGCATCTGACATAGATCAGTGAATGACCGCCTGACATCTGACAAGACTGACTCAGCTCGCCTTACCTGCTTCTCCTTTGTTTGAAATAAAACTCTTTAATTTGACCGTTTCTTCTTCTTTTTCTGTTAATTCTTCTTCTTCTTCTTCTTCTGTTAATTCTTCTTCTTCTTTTTCTTTTTCTGTTAATTCTTCTTCTTCTTCTGTTAATTCTTCTTCTTCTTCTTCTTCTTCTGTTAATTCTTCTCCTGCACTTCTATCACTCACTGTCACAGAGGAGCTTTAGTTCATTTCAGTTTCTGAACTGTTCTTCCTCTGAGAGACTGTAACGTTACGTGATTGTACTCACACACAACAATAAACTTCATTAAACTCATATACAGCAGATGTAACTGCTGGTTAACAAGTTCCGTTCCGTTGTCTGACAGAAAACATGTAACGTTAGTTGATAACAGTTTTATACTGGACATTATGTGCGCACGGTACTTTTTTTATTTTTTATTTTTTTATTATGCAATTATGTACATATTAATACAAATATATACATCTCACAACAGTAATAGAAGAAATAAAGAAAGGGTAAAAAAAACCCTACAACAACCTTTAATTAATTAAATTAAAGTGACACAGTGCTTCATAAGTCTTTTTAGCTTTTCTGTTTCTAATATTTTGCAAAGTAGTACCATATTGTTTAATTTCTTTAATAAAATGTTCACAATTTGGCTTAGCTTTAGCCCATTTCTTTACATGAATGTGATATTTTCCAAGTAAAACAATTAGTTGTGTAAGAAAAGAGATTGTAGTTCTTGAATCAATGGTATCTTGTACAAAAAAGAATATAACATCATACATTTCTATTTGTATTAATGTATCAAACATCCTAGGAAAAGTTAGAGACATCTACCCAAAATAATCTTGTATATACACATTGAATAGTTTTAAAGTACCACCATTATGCAGAATGCAAATACGACGTCATTACGTCATTAATATGCAATTTTACGCATGACGTCACTTGGCGACATTTAGCGACTTTTCGAGCAGACTTTAGCTACTTTCCATTGAAAATAGTTGACAACACTGAGTTGGACTATATCGGGTCTATAGTAAACCCAGACGGTGATATGACGGCTACTGCTTGCTGGGACGTCTGGCGATGTCATCTCTGTGCGCATCTCTGTCTCTTTACAGTGAAGCTGTGAGATTCCCTCGGGTCAAAAACAATGCTGTTATGTAAGGGCTTCTTTAACGAGTGTAATGTTGAAGTTAATTATGAATGAAAGTCGCGGACAACGTTGACAACAGTTATCAGCATATCAGAATGATTTCTGAAGGATCATGTGACACTGAAGACTGGAGTGACAGCTGATGAAAATTCAGCTTTACATCACAGGAATAAATTATAAATAAAAAACATTATTTTATATTGTAATAACATTTTGCAATATTACTGTTTTTTTCCTGTATTTTTGATTAAATAACTGCAGCCTTGATGAGCGTAAGAGACTTCTTTAAAAACATTACAAGTCTCACTGATCCCAAACTTACATTATCAGCATATAATGTATGGTTTAAAAAAAATATTAAAAAACGGGTAACCCTGAGACTGGAGTAGTCAAATTTAGGCTTCTATGTGAAAATCACAAGTTTGTGAAGTTCACAGCCTCAAACCTTTTAACAAATGAAGCTTCTTCGTTTAGTCAATAGTATGGCTATGTGTGAGGGTGTCACGGAGCCGATGCCTTCAGCATCGGATTCCCCCCATCACGTCACTCGTTCACTTTCACCCGCATATTGATACGGACTTCATTCACCACAATGCATTGCACCCGCACACCTGTTCACTATTTGTAATCCTGTTGAGCACTTGTTACTTTATTATCACCCGCACCTGTTTTATGTCATTTTGAGTTCATTGCTTGTGTTATTTAAAGTCTGCCTTTTGGTTTATTATTTGTCGGGTATTGTTGTTGTATGTTTGGTTGCGTGGGTCTGTTATTATCTGGAAGTTGCCCGTGCCCGTGCCCGTGCCCGTGCCCGTGCCCGTGCCCGTGCCCGTGCCCGTGCCCGTGCCCGTGCCCGTGCCCGTGCCCGTGTCCGTGTCCGTGTCCGTGTCCGTGTCCGTGTCTGTGTCTGTGTCTGTTACCCTGGATATCTTTGTGCTCGTACCTGTTTACCTGGATTTCTCTGTGATGGAAATACCTCAGTAAAGTCTTTTGTTAAAGTACTCTCTGGCGTTCTGGTCTCTCTAACCCAGCACCGTAACAGAGGGTATTTATGAGACTTATTCACATGACATAGCTAACAAAATTACTTTTAAAAAGCCTATTATTCCAATACCATAATACAATGTTAATATCTGATGCTAATACCATAGCCCTTTGATACATACTGTGGTATTTACTAATAATCTAATAATATTAGCATAATTATGTACCAAGGTATTTACAATACATTATAGTTTATTGTTATTAAAAATATATATTATATTACGACAGTAAACACTCACACTCTGTTGTTGAACTTCCTGTAAGGTCATGTTGCCTGCAGAGAAAGAAAGATGAAATAAAAACAAATATTATTTGCTTAGGGATCAGACAAGAAGCATATCAGAATCCGGTGTGCGAAACAAACTGTTGCAAACATGTAAAAAAAAGGTTTTAATACCAAATTTTGTTAACTTTATTTTCTTTGCAGCACTATTAAGTTTATTTGATTGGCTACACACACCTGATATATTTGTTTATTGTGTCTTTAAAGGTGTGTTGTGATTGGACTCTTCATCAGACTCTTTTGTTATTGGTTGTATGTCAGTTTAAGTAAGAGAGAGTCTGTGTCATCATTCACACTTCTATCTTCATTATAAAGACACAAAAGCTCTTCACTGGATAAAGATGAAGACTACACTCACTGTCATCCTCATCATACAGCTCTATGGACTCACATCATGTGCTATGAAACAACATTACTACATAGATGAAACTAAGACATGGAATGAAGCGCTACAATACTGCATAACCTATTATCATGACCTGTCCACCTTCACCAGCGCGACTGAGGAACAGCAGTTTATAGAAGATGCGGCTGGTCAAACCTCTGATGCCTGGGTTGGACTCTATAAAGAATCAGGAATCTGGAAGTGGTCAGGAGGTGAAGTTGCAACACGAATTATCTGGGATGATCAACAGCCGGATAATGATGACTGTGTCTTTCTAAACAAAGGCAGTAAGAAACTGCATGATGGTAAATGCACTGATAAACATCCTTTCTTCTGTTTGAGAGTATTTGAGTTTGTCATGGATCAGCAGACTGAGAGCTGGGAGGGAGCTCTAGAATACTGCAGAAATCATTATGATGATCTGGCAACCCTGAGCTCAAACGGAAGAAAAGATTACGCTCTCAGTAAAATCACAGGAGCTCAAACCCAATACGTGTGGATTGGTCTGCGCTTTCTAGCAGGTGAATGGTTCTGGCTCAGTGGAGATGATCTTCAGTATCAGGACTGGACTGATGCTAAACAACCTCAATGTCCTGCCCAAAACCAACGCTGTGGAGCTCTCGACAGGAATAAGAAGACCTGGACAAACAGAGACTGTGAGGAGAAACTCAACTTTCTTTGTTCAGCTAAACCATTAGATAACATGTCATCTGCCTGACACACTGTAAACAAGAGAATGAGACTGTGTTGTCTGTGGTTAGATCATTTACCCATGACACAAGACTTATTACAAGATGTTAATGCTGTTCTGCTTATGTCGTAGTTGCGACTGCATATGATATTCATAGATAGATTTATGTAGTTTATAGCTTCACCTTCACGAAAGTAAATTACTGGCATGTTTCTTGGTTACAACTTTGGTCATTTTTAATCACAAATCCAATGCGTTTTATTGTGAGCATTAATAAATATAAGCTCAAACAAAAGCATGGATTATGCATTGTGTAAAACTGAAGAAGCTGTGAAAAATGTTATGTAAAATATGCGTGGTCTACGCTTCTTAGCAGAAAAATGGTTCTGGATCGGTTTTGGTCTGATGCTAGACAAGCCCAATGTCCAGGAACCAACGATGCAGAACTCTGGACAAGAATACAAGGGTGTGGACTAGGGTTGAATAGACATTTTCCAATTCTGATTCCCGTTCTGATGGAATGATTCCAATTCCATTAAATATTAAGAACAATTGTTTTTTTTTAGACTTTGTCAGTCATGTACATACACACATTGCATAAAGCCCAGTAATTTACAAATAGTAAATAAATCAGGAGGTTGTGTGATCCAATAAAGGGTTTCCACGTTATATTTAATATTTAATTTAATATTTTCAGTCACTTTATTACTCTTAAAATAACCTCTACCCTATAATAATCTAACAATAAGATGACGATTGTCTGGCAAACAAGACCCGTATTTGTCAACTGGGATTGTGTAGAGCGATTTAAAACTGCAACACAATGTTCTCTGTTGAACTGCATTATATCATTATATCATTATATTTTTAAGGAAAACTGCGTTTTCCTTAAAAACTTTGATTTCTTTTATTTATTTCTATAACTGTAAAAATAAAGACATAAACATCATGACATGGGGGTGAATCATTTATGGCAGATATTTACCTTAATTACACCACTTTATTACATTTAATTGTTGACACTATACCAATCTACTAAAATAGAAAATCTGTATTTTCATTTCCTCACAGTCATACAGACTCAAGCCACCTCCTGCTCCCGTACAACAAACACACAAACACATATATAGCAACTATATCACACCTATAGTCACTTGTTTTTCATTTAAAGACTGTCTGTTGAGTGAAGTTATAAAATGGAAAGATGATTGTAAATCAGTTGGTCATATGGGTCACATACTGCACAACATTTTAATAGGAAAACCCGCCGACAAATCTGTCTGGTCCACAAATTACAATTCACAACCAAAAAGAAGAAAGTGATAAAGGAAATAACACACAGTCTCTTGTGTGACAGGAGGCCACAAAACGCTTGCGATCAGAGTTGTCTGTGCGCCGATTTGGAACGGGAAATAAAGAAAGAAAGAATATGGAGCATGGTTGTCTGATCTCCTCCGCTGAACTTCTTCTTGCCCTGTATCTGGAAATATCAGCCCACGTCTCTAGAGATTTATGGCTGAATTAGATCATGCTAAGGTTTGGTGTGTGATATGATCACAAAAGTCATGTCCAACTTTGGACAATTGACATTTTTGCTTTTTATGTAAAGATGCATTAAAATGTGCATGTTGCAGGACTGCATGTATGTATCTCTTTTGGATACCCATGACACGCTGTGGTTTGCCTTTATGCCAAATCATTTTGTCAAACAAAGTTTTGTCCATTGTACCATATACCTCTTATATTTTTATAGTATAATCTAACCTAAGGGGGCATTAAAAGCACTGCTGTATATTTTCTCCTTACCTCAAAGTATCAGTTTTAATTGTGTGTTTTAAAAATATTTATTAAAATATAACAAAAATATACAACATATTTAAGAGAAAACAAATCATTAAGAAACTCGACTGTTAACTCGACATCTCTGGGACACATATCTCTGATTATGAGCCTGTCATGCAAACGTAATGCAAATACGAATTTATCAAAATTTTAGCCTTACCTACTGTAACCAACACATTACACATATTTATGACCTTTCACTGCTTTACATAAGATTAATCCAGGACTAGGTCTTAGGTAAATTAGCACATTTAAGTAGTTTTTACAAACATGCTTTACAAAAAAACATTACTGCTGTGAATCTTAAGGCAATCTTAAGTAATGACACTGATGTATTTTAGATGTATGATGTAGTTTGTACGACAACAAAAAAAAGCTCAAACATTAGCAGTAAAGCTAAAACTGACAAAAACTGAATTGCTTTAAAGAATATAAACTGAGGTTTTCATACATTTGGACATTCTTTTATTAGGGATTGTGTAATTGAGGATCTTATTACCAGAGGATGTTTTGCTTTAACCATCCCTAAGGAAATCTATGTCAGTTTGTTTGCATTTGTACTGAGATTTGGTTTGGTGCATTTGACCTACATTTCTGTATTTGTAAAAGAAAACACATTATGTATTAAAGCTGCACGCAGTGTTAATCGTCCCCTCGCACATGTGCGAACACAACCCGATGGCTTTAGGAAAACACTCAACGCAAGTGCATTTAAGCAGGTAAATGGAAGAAATCTGATATGCCCAGAACGATCTCTGACTGAAAGTGACACGTAATAACATATAACGTATAACACACGGCATAACGTAAAGCTCATGTGATAGCATTAGCTATTATCATGGTCTGATCTTATTTTTATTATGGTCGTGCACAAGAATAAACAAAGTTAACATGAAATAAAGTTTGTTATGGGTCTTACTGCGAACAATTCTGTCCATGTTTTATATTTTAAAAATGGCATCAGATTCTTGAATCAAAACATTTGATTCCTTCCTATTAAATTCTACAGACAATAATTTTTTTACATTTAACACCTGTAGACTGGTTTCAAAGACAAGGCTTTTTTCTCCACTCCACAGCAATGCAAAACTCTATTAAACTGAAACTAAAGGAAAGTACAAACATTTGCATGCATGACAACATTTGTGTGCATAGCAAAAAATTATGTAAGTACTGGAACATACAGTACTAGTACTAACACACAACACATGAGCATTGTTGTATTGAAACACATTGTAATTGTGATTTTTACTAAAGGTGAAGCGTTACACTGAAGTCCCAGTTCACAGAGAGAGAGAGAGAGAGAGAGAGAGAGAGAGAGAGAGAGAGAGAGAGAGAGAGAGAGAGAGAGAGAGAGAGAGAGAGAGAGAGAGAGAGAGAGACACAGAGAGAGAGAGAGAGAGAGAGAGAGAGAGAGAGAGAGAGAGAGAGAGACAGACACATAAGAATGTACCTCAGTTGTGAGGTCATGGTTTGGTACAGGTTAAGTACAAAAGAAAATCTCGGTTATGTCTATGATCCATTCACGAATAATTTAGAAGTTTAGAAGTAAACATGTGAATTAATTTACATGATTTAAAACTACTGGCTATTTGTTTTATACATTTAGATTTTTTTACATTTAGTTTTAATATAAATATTCATCAAATAAAACTGTTTACTAAAAGAATATTTAAAAGATTGTCGTTAGCAAATTTGTTTTCTTCTAATAATTCTAATATCCTTATATTCTAGTCCTTTACAAACAGTAATCATGTTTATTTTACAGTGAAATCCCGTAAAAACTTTTGGCTGATTATCATTTGATTTATTATAGTTTGGAAAAATAACTTTAAATATCATGGTTCAAATGTGGCTACTATAGTAAAACAATGGTAAATTTTCATGAGGGATGAGAGTAAACTATTACCCAGCACTACTTTGTTTGTTTGGACTTTATGACTCCCAGTCTTGTGTGGAAAACACGGTCATTGCCGGTCATTTTGGCACCCTAGGTGAGACTCATAGTGGCACACCATAAACTGTGAGAAAACACATTTAATAATAATTTAACATGCATAAACTTCAGTACATATGTAACAGGTACACAAAGTATACTGTTAAATATTGTTATAATTCACACAAAACATTAGGGTCATTAGGATGCTTTAGAACAGCTTGGACTATTTGGAATGGTATAGAACTTTGGATTTTCCCGTAGACTGTGACAGTTTGCAAAGGGTATGAATCATTTTGGAATGCCACTTTTTGTTCAAATGTAAATAAAAGATGAGTAATAATTTTTTCCACAATGATGCCTCTTGTACATCGTCTTATTATCTTCTGGGAGACGCCTGTTATTATCTTCTGGGAGATGCCATTTCTAATCAAGAAAAAAACTTGCTGGTTGAATAAAAGTAACTTTAAGTCAGAATTTGCCAGGGGTATGAATAATTTCGGGCTTGACTGTATATATAAATATATATTAAAATAGAGCATGTCAGAGATGACATGTTAAGAATTATTGGTGAGGTCAAAGGTTTAAGGTTCTGTTTACTGCACAGCATTTTTCACTGTTTGCACCCTGATGCAAAGTGTGTTTGAAAGGCAAAAAATCAGAAGAGCACCACAACTGTCCTTCCTTTAGGTCTCTCTTTTTTACTCTCTCTCTCTCTCTCTCTCTCTCTCTCTCTCTCTCTCTCTCTAAGGCAAAGTCAGCTGATGTATTTTAGTGAAGAGAAAAGCTTGACCTTGCCTCAGGACAGCTGTACTTCAGACAGACAGAGCGAGAGAGAGAAATAAAAAAGGATAAACATCCTGATACTACATGTCAGTGTGGGCCGGAGGTCATGCTCTGTGTAATTAAAGACGCCAAATAAAAATAAGAGCAATATCACGTGTTTCTCTTGGATATTTGGATATTAAAAGTGTTAACTTGATTTTATGCCTTCCATAAAATAAAATAAAAATCACACTTGTGGCTGAACTGAAAGTGTATATACATTAGTTTTTGTACTCTTTGGGTAACTAATACATAACTGTATTCAAGATAAACAACTGAATGCATCATTTCTTACGTTTTAATACGTTTAAGTTAAGCTGATGAGGTGTAAATCTCAGATGCATATCATGTGAAAACATATATTTTTACAATAAACTTGTATATATTAACATCAGTAAACGCATTAGGTAACATGTCCATGCTAATGTCAATACAAATGTTCACGTTAGTTTATTCCGCATTAACCAACAGTAACAGATACAGCTTTTGATTTTAAAAAATGTAAAGTAAATGCTGAAATTAACATGAACTAAGAATAAGTATTGTTTATTAGTCATGTTAGCTAATGTAGTTTACTAATGTTAACAAATGAAACCTTTTTCAGATGACATGAACTTTTGTTTTTTAAACAAAATGCATTTAAAAATGGCACAAATTGAGGCAAATTTGTATTTTCTTTCCTAAACTAATTTTGATCGGAAGCATCCCTTCAGTAGACTTTAGTGTTTTGGGATATAGCAGCAGGGCAAAAATAAATTGTAATAATAAATTAATGTAATAAATAAATTTAATAATAATAAAATAAATACGGTCTTACTCATCAAAATAATAGTAATTATTAACCACCACTAATACTAACAAGTTAAAGTTTATTTGTATAACTAACAATGCCCATGCATAACAAAAAACAACTTTAGCCGTATAGGCGTATTGTTTTGTCAATGTATAGGCTATAAACCAAAGCAATAAAACATATTGCACGTGGAAATACAGTCTGGAAGTATAGTCCAAATAGGAAAATCAAAATATGTACATATTTACATAAAACAATATGTCAACTAAAATGTAACTAAAGTAATCATATGTTTTGTTGTGTTTATACAAACGCTACTCGATCACTTCAAATCTGTGTTTATATCTACTGTAGTAAAATGTGCTAAAGTAAAGAAAACATTACTGCTCAGGAGTGCAGTTTCTCTCACAATAAATGCGTTCATCTCCGGAAAAATCTTTTTTTTTATTTTACAGACACTCAATAACTAACATATTTTTAACGTTTAAAATATGGTGGCTCGTCAGCTCCACATTTGGGTATTTCTCGCGTACTGTTTTTTGCATACTGAGGTTTCGGACATACTATTCATGACTCGTACTCATTTTCGCATACTATATAGTATGGAAGTAGGTGATTTCGGACGCAGCAATTGTGTTGGCCAAAGTCCGTTTACGGAAGTCTGTTCACTCTGCCACCATGTTTGCAACGCCTCTGCAAGACAACAGTCCCATCTACTTGAATGGGGGAAAGCGGATATTTCTACAATCGCGTTAATAAAATCACAATTTAACAACATAGTTCCGACTAACAAGTAAAACTGACATTAACTGTAACAGAACACTTTCGCTACTGCGCATGTGCACAGGTGTCTAGCGCTTTACGAGCAGAGCCGTTGTGGTGACTAATTTGTTCCCCCTGAGGACCCCGTGTGATTACACTGGCTGATTTCACCCGCGTGATTCCTGTAACGGGTTTTCTTTTAAGCGCCTGAATACAATTCCTATAAAATCACGTTATGATTTATGTCGTTTAAACTGTGCTAAAATGACAGTTAATGTCTTTTTAATGAAATGATTCATACACTAGTATTTAACTGATGCTATGGGTAGTAAAATCAAACAAATCTCGTTCGTACTGTTTTACGTTAGCTTTGGTGGGTTCTAGCATAGCATACGGCTACCTGGCTCGCTAGCTTAGTTTATACGCCAGTTGCGCTCGCCATACATTCAGAACCAATAAATGGTTTGTTTCACTTAATAATAACTACGTTCTATTCTTCTTTTTGAAGAAGAAGTGAATCAAACTAAATCATGTCTGGCATCTTTTATTATGCAATATATAGGCATTTAATAATAGTTAATACTAACAGTATAATATGTTAAATTGTTCATTATTATTACTAAGAGGTCAATAATCTTTAAGCGTTTTTTTGTACACTTATTATAACGATGTAACATAACATAAATAGCATCACTAATACCATACAATACGTTTTTAAAAAGTCTTTAAATAGTGAACCGCATTTATTGCATACATACAATAGTGATTACAATTCAATAAAAGTTTATTTCAAGTTTTTTACAGAGAAAAATGATACAAAATATACAGTGCAAACAAAGAAATATTGAAAAGGTAAGAACAAAGAACACAGCCCTGCTGAAAAAAACTATAGAAAAAATGACAGAATTTGTTATTGTTTTAATGGTTAATGTCTGATGGTTTGTAATGTTTTT